>JAVMSB010000139.1:0-78857 GCA_031761475.1 Penicillium pancosmium | reverse complement strand
GGTCCCGGGGGAGGACCTGGGGTCGGCATGGGCGGGCGGTTCAGGTTCTGCAGCGGGGTCTGCATAGGAGTCGCATGAGGATTAACACCGTTGGTGATCATGGTGCCATTTGGAGTGGGAATGGCCGTCGGGCCTGTTGGGCCAGGTGGTGCGGCCGGGGGGCCGTTCGGAGTGCCGGGGTATCCATTGGTAGGAAGGCCGTTGGGGGTCTGAGTGGGCTGAGTAGGCTGGGGGGCATTGGGATGACCGCGTAGGCCAGGACACTCAAGCAAGTGTTGCTTCTGTCGGGAGGTGTTCTTTGCACGGATTTGTTGACAATAGATACACTGCACGGAGAGGCACTAAAAAAGATGTAAAACGGAGGTCCCGTATGTTAGTGACGCGGTGTCGATGGGGGTGAAATATTACGAAATACACAAGTCACGCACCTTATCATCTTCCTTGGCGCGGAACTCGACGAACGCCGCGTGCACCTCCTGGTCGACGGTGCGACCCATCGCAATGGTGGAGAGAGAGATGGTGAAGGTTTTTGATGAGACCCGGGAAAGAAAATAGCTAACGCGATGCAACGCGCGATGCTGGGAAGAAAACGGATTGCGGGTGGGTGGGGGGAGGGAAAGGGAGGAGAGAAGAGCAGAATTGGAAATGGAAATGACCGAGACGGTCGGCAGTATTGTACGCGGTAACGGGTACGCGCCTGCGTATGTTTGAGACTGTACGTACACTACTGTATACAGTACATGGGATCCTGTGGCACTTGTCTGTACTATTAGTATATGTATTTATTATTTGATATGAGGAGATTATACTGGTAGATACTAGTACTCGATGAATATACTTTAAGTCTATTGAGCATACAGTTAAAGTTATAATCTCTGAGCATTCCCATTCCATCACCTGCTGTACACGCGCGTCAGCCGATAGTGATCGCACTGGCCACCGATAACATACGCGCGGAGGCATAACATACACTAAGGTCAGTAAGCACTGCGACACGACAGAGAGCATAATTGAATTCCTAGTTATGTGGCATTATTATTCTGGAAATATTCTAAATATTTCAATGCCACAAAAACCACTACCCCAGCTCCTTATTTAACCTTACATCCTCTGTCGTACCGAGATTGGCGCCAAGTAATCTCACCGGGCGCACTCGCTTAGACAGCCTCAACACACGACCCAGGACTAGGCCAGAGAATGCTGGAATAAGGCAGAAACCATCTGCTAAATACCTAAGACCAGGCATTTCATTCTATTCCTTTTCATTTTATTCTACCTCATATCATACTGGGAACTCCCATACCTGTACCGCAGTCACTGCAGTACAAGTATGAGTATCAATACCCATTACTGTCCGTTCCAAAAGCGACCCCGTTCCTGTATCTCATACGCGATACTCAACGTCTTCAGCGTACTGGTTCCAACCGGTTCCTGGTAAGATTAGATTAGATTAGACCAGCATATACTCCTAGCATACTAGTAAACAGAGTATTGCGTCGATTCACCTTGGATGTAAAATCATAAAAATGAAGTGAAATTGAATCTCCCTCTTCACCCTCTCTACTCCTCCGTATTAAATATGTCAATTGTCAACTGTCAAACGGGTCACCCTTACTCCATCCCCACCCAGCCTAAAAATAGCCACACGATACTGAACACAGGGCTGTGACAGACAATTATGAAAATGTACTAGTTATAACTAGGGTAATAAATACGAGAACCGAAATTGGAGGGCAAAAATGCTCTGGCATATCGCCCATGTCTGAAGACAATATAAATGATACCTAAATAACTTGAAGAGAAAATCAAATCGCGGTCCCCGAAAATAGGAAACCATCATAATAATACTCTCCCTCAAAGCCCACAATGGAAAAAAAACTCCCCGTTATAAAATAAATCAACCTCCGTCATCATCATCAAACTTAGGTCGCACCGGCACCATCTCCATCAACAACCCGCATAAAGATACCCCCAGATCGATACCGCGCGCCCCAGCCATCACCACCACCATCCGAAAGTCGATCCTGATGAACCACCAGCCACCCCTCCGTCGCAAGCGTGAGAACATTCATAAAAGCCTGCGTAGCAACAACTCGAGTCGTCTGAGAGGGCGGAAGGATATCGCCGAACATAACACTCCCGCTCCCCTCGTCATCCCCGTCTCCGAGCACAGGTGCAGCTGCAGACATATTCTCGCGAATAAATTCGTAGAAATTCAAACTTTCCCGATCAAGACTTGCAAGATCTCGTTGGTTCTTGCGTAGATATTGAAGCTGTTCACCAAGACCGTTCCGGATTTTCCGTAGACGCGACTGCATATTCGGATTCGATAGAATACTCACGTTCTCACGGTCCGATGCAAGTTCATTTTCCAGGTACTGGGTTATTTCAAGCTCGTCGTTGATATATCCACCGGCAATATCGAAATGGCTTGGATCAAGATGGCTTCTTCCGGCGAGGGGGCTGGCACTTGTGATTCTGTATCTTCCCCCTACACCAGCACCAACTCCAACTCCGGTCCGAGTACTCGACTCGAAACGTGGGTCGCCGATACTCATACTTCTACTTCCGAACCTCTGGGCCTGGCCAGAGGAGTGCAGAGATGCACTGATGTTCCACGGCATTTGCGAAGAAGCATCATCGAGTATGCTTGACGGAGCCTGACGGGCGAATTCGACATCTTCATGCTGATCCACATCCGCATTCATACCCCGATCTGGAGCTCGGGCTTCGCGTGGTAGTGCGCGCGCATGATCTTTTTTATCTTCCTTACCTCGTTCATCCAAGGGATCTGGGCGTAGTCCCACGCCCCCGAGCGACTTATACAGTCTTACCCCAGAGAACATATTCAACGGGTGCGGTTCACGATTCGCTCCCAGTCCCATACCGACAGAGCCCAGTCCCTGGCCATAGACCCAGAAAGCAGCATTGTTCTTTGTAATCGTTTGCAGTCTCTTGTACTTCTTTTGCTTGGTGGCTTGGGCCATGTTTACCAGGTACTCTTCGTTTGAGCGAGCGAGGTCTGCATTTCGGAGAGTTGTCTTTTCGTCTAGGTCGATTTCTCGGATTAGACGCTTGCGAGATGGGGCTCGGAAGATCTCTGTTGGATCGTGGGTTATCTCTGCTTCTTTCCCCGCTTGGTTTTGGAGATTGTTTGGGGCCTGGTCCTCGATTTCAAGGACATTTGTCATTTGCACTGCGTTCGGATCCAAGTTCAGGTCCATCATCACTTCGTCTCGGAATGGATCTTCATCTTGGTTCATCTGTGCGGTCTTGATTTGGGTAGAAAATCAGTTTCTGCACTTCACCTGCTAATGCAATCACTCATTGTATGCATAACTCACTCTTTCCTTTCGATGTAAACTTCCAGAAGGAATATCTTCACTCAATCGCGGCATCGAAGCAATCTTGCGTCTCTTTCTCGGCGAGAGTCGACTAGAATGAAACTCGACGATATTTCCATCTTCGTCAAATTCGAAGTCAGGTTGGAGGAGAATCCCTTCTTCGCCTCCCTTTGCGACAGTCGAAGTTCGCCCGAAAAGTCCTAGATTCGCCGTAGACCCGAAGATATCATCTTCGAATCCTGCCACAATATTCGCTGTCCCCACATCTTCCGTCGGGAATTCAATTTGGATCTTATTATTTCCTTGGAGTAAGGTAGATTGACTCTCAGCTGACGTTCCCCAAAGGCTTGACCCTTGAGTGGAGGCATTATCTGCGCAATTGAAGAGCGAAAAGTCGAAGTTGAGGCCCGGAAGTCCTGTTTCTGGAAGGAAGGCCGGGTCATAGGGGAGGATGAGAGAACTTGGTCTGCAGCGATTGATCTGTCAGTTTTTCTTTTCTTCTTGCCAATCTCACTTGACGCTCTAAAAAGTCTGGTCTTTCGTTCGGAGAAGGGTGACATTCTCACTTTGCTTTTCCGGCATTCGGATCCAAGCCGCTGCCAGAGAGGAGTCGTAGCATTGAAGCCATCTTGTCTCGCATTGATTGCGCATCCAGAAGGGTATATCCACACTGCTGATGGAAGACCCTGCTAACGCCGTATCTAATCACATATTATCAGAATGACTTCCAAACATCATCATTGAAGGACTGGCCGGGGTGGACCGAACATACAGCATACTTCCCTGCAGACGCAATGCCATCGGGACTTCTGGATTGATAATGACCCTGCACGCCCCAGGTACATTCACGTCGAAGATAGCCTTGCGGTTTATCTTGCGAGTTGTTGACTTGGGGCCGAGAGTTGCGGCCAACCTGCGGTAGGTCGTTGGTGGTTAACTAAATTCTGGGCGATCTTGGATAATGAAGGACGTCTGACTTACCAGACTGTGGCGACGCCATGCTCTGGAGAGGTCAGGACTGGTAATTGTTAGTTTGGTTTGTCCTGGTAACTGTCTGGTGTCGCTTCTGGAGAAATAGCGCGGATGGACTGACTCTCGTGGCTGTAGAACATGATGACCCAAGGGACCCAGTGGCACTGGGGATGCTTGCTTCTTCGTTTTCAGACTTGTGATGGAATGAGAATCGATGAGGATGGGGAAGGGGATTGGTGGGCGAGTGTGAAGGTGAATGGATGAAATTGATGGGTTGGTGGTGGGAGATGGAGGTGGTGGCAAGCATCATACTCTACAGGCTGCGGGTATACTTCAAGTTGCAACCTTCCAGAATTCCATAAAGGATAGTTAGTATAGTATTACCAACACTCATCCACAATTCCCTGCAAATGTAATTTATTAGGTATTCTTTTATCATCTACATCAAATCACACCCGGACTAGACTCAGCCGTAGCCTTCAATGGCTGTAACTTCTAGGCAACTTCTTCAAACGCTTTTCATTCTTCGGAGTCCCAGCTCGAACTCGCCCGAGTGTCAGAAATAGGATGTACCCGGTGGGCAAAGACTCAGGTATAGGGAATATGTAATGGAGATCAGGAAAGGAACAAAAAAATAGAATGGAATCTAAGAAGCGAAACACCGACCACGCAAGGACTCTTCACAGGCAAAATGAACAAAATAACAGGCAGAAAACCCCAATATAGCTTGGATAGATCCCGGGAAATATAAAACAGCCCAACAAATGTCGCAACATCATTCAACATGCCCACAGGATGCAGTACACAGGATACAGGCATGACGGGCGAAAACACAACACAGCAGAGGAGAAAGAAGAAATGCGCATGGAAATTTATGCACTCAAAAGACCCGATGTCCACTTCCTTTTATCTCGCTTTTTTGGTTCGTGCGGGAGGTGGTCATTTATTCCAGGGGAATGCCCTCGTACTCGGAGTAGCCCAGGGCCAGGTTCATGTTCTCTGCGAGATGGTTAGTATTAATGCTGATTGGAAACTTGTAGGAACTGGGAGAACATACGAAGACACTGGGTAGCGGCACCCTTGAGCAGGTTGTCGATGGTAGCGCAAACAACAACACGCTTGCCGCTGGAGTGGACAGCGAAGCCACCAATCTCAACGCCGTGGCGACCGGCAATGTCCTTGACCAATGGGGCCTCACCGGTGATCTTGACAAGCTTTTCACCGGCGTAGCGCTCCTGGTAGAGGTTGCGAATATCCCGAGAGGTCATCTCCTTCGAGAGAGGAATGCTGATGCTGTGAGAGATACCCTGGAACCAAACCGCGACGTGGGGAATGAAAGCAATGCTGGTGCCCAGTTGAGAGCTGATCTCGCGCTCGTGGATGTGGTCCGTCAAGCTGTAAGGGATGAGGTTGTTGGTGAGGTAGTTGACATCGTTCTTGGGGCTAGGCTTGGTGCCGGCACCCGAGTAACCGGACACACCGAAGGTGGTGGGCTGGCCGCCAAGGAAGGGGACGAGGGGAGCAATACCGAGCTGAGCGGCGGTGGCATAGCAGCCCGGGTTGGCGATGCGGGTGGCACGAGCGATCTGGGAGCGGTCGATCAGCTCGGGCAGACCGTAGGTCCACTGGTTATCAAAGCGGTAATCAGCGCTGAGGTCGACGATGACATTGCCCTTCTCAGAACCCTGGTTGACAGCGTCGACGAAGGGCTTGCAGACACCGTTGGGGAGAGCCATGACCCAGCAGTCAATGTCGCCGTTCTCGGACATCTTACGGACGTCCTCGGGGCTGAGGTTCTCGTAGATGATCTCACGCTTGTTGTAACCCTGAAGCTTCTTGCCAGCCAGCTCGCGGGAAGAGACGTGACGAAGATCCATGTTGGGGTGGGCGTTCAGCAAGTTGATCAGAGCCTGGCCGGTGTAGCCACGGGCACCAATGAGGGCAACCTTGGCGGGGGTAGCGTTGGAAGCGTTCTTCTCGCCCAGAGGAGGGTTAGGGTTGGTGGTGGCATAGGTGCGCATGGAGTTGACGGCAACGGTAGGACGCACACGAGAAGCGCGGAGGGCGTTGGAGGTCGAGGAGAAAGCACGCTTCTGCTCAGCAGAAGCACCGCTGAGGCCGTGGCCCTTGGCGAACTTGGTAGCAGCCTCCTGGTGAGCGCGGTGGAGACGGGACTCGAGGTTAATGTCACCGAACATCTGGCGACCGTTCTTGGTGAACTCCTGGACCAGCTGCTTGACCTCCTCACCGTTCTCGACACCGTACCAGAACAGGACCTGGCCATCACGGCTCAGGCTGCCATCGGCCTTGTCAAAGAACCATGTCAGGTTCTCGTCGTCCTCCTTGACAGTCCAGGCCAGCTTGGTGAAGTCTTTCTTCAGGCTTTGGAAGACATTGTCGGCAACGTTGGTGAGCCAGCCAGACTTGGTGATGGTGAAAGTAGCAAGCTGGGCGACCACGGAGCCCTGCTGAGGAGGCAGGACAACGGCAAGAGCCTCCATGGGGTCGTCGTAGTAGACCTTGAAGTCGTTCTCCTTCAGGCCCTCAACATAGCGGTCGACCACAGCACGGGCATCCAGACCCTCACGATCACGCACCAGGACATCCTTCAACTTCTGGAGATCCTCGATCTCGGAAAGGGAGGTCTTGACGTGAATCTTGTTGCCGCGGCGGATCAGAGTACCAGCACCGGAATCGGTGAACAGCTCCTTCTGAAGGTCGGCGGGGTGGATGATGGCAACACTGGAGGAGCGGGGAAGATCGCTAAGCAGGTCCTTCATCTCCTTGATCTTGAGGCGAGTACCGTGGCGAACCCACCACTGAGTCATCAGGTGGTCGTACTCCTCGTCCAGGTTAATAGCAGAGATCTTCTCTCCGGTGTCACCGTTGAAGAGACCGCCCTTCTCAGCGAGGTAGACAATCTTCAGCGGCTGCAGAGCGCGGGCCAGCTCACCGGCTGCGACGTCTGCGTTGACGTTCAGAACCTGGCCATCGGGGGTCTCGGCCATGGAGGTAAGGATGGGCAGGCAGCCAGCGTCGATGGCCGACTCAATGGGCTTCTTGTTGACGCCATTGATCTTGCCGACGAGGTTGTACTTGGGCTTGTCCAGGTAGTCGGCGGAGAAGACACCGGCGGTCAGAGGGCGGGCACGGATACCAATACGCTCCAGCTCCTCAACCAGCTTCATGTTCTCCTCCAGAAACAGCTTACGGGCCAACGAGAGAGTCTTACCGTCGGTCACGCGAATACCATCCTCGAACTGGGGCTCAACACCGGCATCCTCTAGCATCTTGTTGAGCTGGGGACCAGCGCCGTGGACGACGATGGGGTAGAGACCGACATGGTTCAGGAAGGCAAGAGCGGAGGAGAGGGTCTGTAGGTGCTCGGTAATAATGGCACCACCGACCTTGATGACGGCGAATTGCTGGGAGGAGACGGAGGTGAAGTGGGAGAGGTATTGCTGAACCTCACGCTTGGAGCCGATGTTGCTCAGCAGCTGCACGACAGTGTTGCGAGTAGAGGTTAGGTGAGGGTCGGCAGCACGAGAGTAGCCACGGGCGTTCGAGCGAGCAGTGGAAACCTTGAGGCCAGCTGAGAGACCAGCACGGAGGGGAGTGTGCGGTGCGGAGAAAGATCGGAGGGGTGTAGAGGAAGCTCTCCGCACAGCGGAGCGAAGGGACAACATCTTCGACATGCGGCAGCTTCAATTGGGAACTTGACCAGTCGTCCAAGGGGGAGGAGGCCCCTTAAAAAGCGGAAATGAGAGTGGAGGGAGAGGGGAGAGTAGAGAGGAGAGGGTTGGGATGGAAGAGGAGGAAGTGGGAGTGGAAGTGGTGTGTCAGTGGCAGATGGGAATGACTGAGAGATTTTAGCGGCGTCGGAGCGATCTTTCCCCACCGCCCACACCTCCCGCCCACTCATCTTCTCGTCTTCCCATCTCAGCGTGAAATAAATTCACGAATGAGCTCCTCGACCGCAAAAGCAGTCATGGTTCTGCCCAACTCTCTACAAATAACATCTCCCCTATTACTACCCGCATGGTCCTGCGCATGAGCGAATTTACTGTCGCAATTTTTGAGGCAATGCGCAATTCTGGTGGCTGCAGCGGTGTCGGCGGGAATCTCGCCTTATCATAAGCGAAAATTAAAAAAGGACCCAGAAAAGATCAAAAGGACCAAAAGACCCGAAGGTTTTTTCCCATTTCTCGGCGTCAATCCACTATCACCCTACCTCTACCGAGGGTATTTGACTTCTTCAATGTCGGCTTGGGTCTAGTGCCAGGTTATCTGATCCTCTGGGCCACTGTGACTCGTGCGTGGCGTAATCCGACTATCCACACTTCCTCCACTCGGTCTGAGCTTCCCGGGTCTGTTTCGCTTCGTCCCGCCATTCACATTCGAGCTGGCCTTTCTGATGGGCTGTCCGGGGCAGTCAGCCGAGTTGCTGGGTCTGCAAACCTCGTATGCGCAGATTCTTTGCCAAGGAAGCGGGTCGCGGACCTTGCAACCCGTTCGAGTAGGAGGAGGAGAGGGAGGTGTGGTAGAAGGTGACATGACAACAGCACTGGCAGTAGGGGCAGTAGAAGGGTAGGGAGAGGTAAGTGCTCACTTTACCACTTACGCCTGTGCATTGAAAAGTTGGTAGATACTGGTGCCCGATGGGTAATGCACGAAATGGTATTCCTAGGCTTCCAGTGGGATTTAAATATAGACTAGGTAGTGAGATCAAGGGCAAACCACAGGCACCTCTTCAAACCACAATAAATGACTTGGAGTGAGAATATTGAATTGAATTGTCAAGTGAGTCTACTTCCACCTAAAAGGTACTCGACTGCTTGACTAGGTGCCAGTGCCAGTGCCAGTGGACCCTTTCGATGTACCTGACCGCAGAAGTACAGTGGAGTCCCTTGCAGCCATCAGGCATTCAGGCATTAGTCGGAGTATACGAGTACGGAGTATAGAGTAGATCGATACCTACTAGTAAAATAGGAATAGCAATCGCATAGTGGTGACATAACTAATCGCGGCAATATCATTTACATTTACATTCCCCGGACGAGGGGGCGGGGCTTCATCCCATGCAAAATAAACCAAAAGGACGTCGCTCGTCTCGTCGGCACGGGGAAAGGCAAGGCATTTGGTCATTTCAACACGCCCAAGAACAGCTGAGAAAGCAGAACGGGGCAGAGACAAAGGAAAGGTAACAAAAGAAAAGAACAACACAATAACGAAAAACAGGAGGTATTAACGGTTAACGGCTGGAAAACGCGACGGCCATGATTCCTCGACAAGTAAAAACCCGGTAAAACAGATAGTTTCATCATTCCCATGTTCCCAATTGAAGCACAACGCGCGTGGCTGCGTGAGATCGAATCGTCTGCGACTCGAGGTTAGATACTCTAGGTATCTCCATGGGTATTTAGCCCTTGGTAACCGCAACTGTAAGGTTATTGTTAGCTGGATTCGTTCCCCAATGAATTTATCCTTCCTTCACACGGCATCACTCACTCGGCACAATGATCACGACCAGCAGGACGATCACGCAAATGACCAGGCATACACGCATCTTCATATCCTTCCACCACATCTGCTTGCGCACACGGTTGGCACCGCGGCGGAACCCCTGGGCTGATACAGCCAGGTTGTCGGTCTTATCCTGGAGAGAGTCGAGGCGCTCACCACGCTGGGAGACTTTGTTGATATTCTCGCGCATCACACCGACGGTGTCGTCAATTTGCTAAAAGCGACCCGGGTTAGCCTAGTTCTGTCCGTTGTCTTGTCCCGGCCAAAGCCCATTGTTTGGGGTAGTTTGGAGGAGTATCTCCGAGGCCAACCCCGGCGCGCTCATCTGCCGTTCTATATCGAAGATATAATGGCAAGGCCGCACGCCGGGTTCATCCACAAGTCTGTTTATCGAGGGGGGAGGAAAGGACTAACCGCTTGCAATGCGGCTGTTCGCTGGTTGCCATTTTGGGAGGCGCCTGCGGTTGCTGTCGCGCCCTGGCCACCGGCGGGGATATAAGGGTCGTAGGGGGCTTCAGAGGCCATCGTGGAAGATGTTTCTGAGAGTCAAAGATGTTAGAACAAATCGGCGAAGGGATAGGAAGGCAGCCTCGATTTCGGGGAGGGTCAGGGTGGCCCGGATCGGATTGGGTTGGGGGACTGGGAGGGGGCGAACCAACTCAGGAGGTGTAGGTGGATGCGACGAAGGGGACACGGAGAGTGTTGAGGGCTCGGTTGCGGGATTCGGTGGGATGGAAGGTCGTGACAGAGAGGGGGTGAAGATGAGAGTGGAGGTGAATGAGAGATCGATCTGAAGCTGACCACTTCCACTTTCACTTTCACACGGCCACGGCGGGTTTCGCCCAGAGTCACGTGCGGTGGCGCTGTCTCAAAGGCAACATTGAATAATTGCCATACGCGGAACAAGAGAGATGGTCAATTATTAACTAATAAATAGTATTTGTTAGATAGGATATTATTAACTACCGATGTAGGCAGTACTCACTACGGTACTCGACAGAGTGGTAATTGTCCATGCCATCGGATGCATCATTGTAGGGTCTGCGGAGGCCAATCTAGACAAACATTGGTTCTGTCCCGCTGTCGCAACGTGTCATAACTAGTAGTATAGTACAGTAAAGTGTAGTATATTATTAGTATATATATATATATATATACATATATTTAATTCGTATAGTTTCATTTCTGTTAATTTATTCTCTATTCTCAACTCAACTCTACAGTACTAGACTACATA
The DNA here is from genome assembly GCA_031761475.1 of Penicillium pancosmium. Classification (NCBI taxonomy): domain Eukaryota; kingdom Fungi; phylum Ascomycota; class Eurotiomycetes; order Eurotiales; family Aspergillaceae; genus Penicillium; species Penicillium pancosmium. Next base: position 67,781 of record JAVMSB010000139.1, on the reverse strand, counting down.
GTACTGTACTGTAGTGCTGCCTTGTTGCTCGAGAAACGGCGCTTCTTAATTTAGTAACACGCTCCGGGGTTGCCGCGCCACTCTTCCCTCGTCACCTCTCGCACTGCACTGAGACGGAATAATACCCGTGCTGAACTCCTCCGCTAAATTCTGAGCAGTAATCGTACCTGTCAGTGCCTTTTATACTTCTTCTGGCTAAGGATACTTCACCGTCGCACTGCTTGCTGTCCTGGGTTGTCATCGCCCGTGGCCGACTGCTGCACCATCACCAGGACAGGCAAGAGATATGTCGATCTAAACCGCCGTCCGGATCTGAATTACCTGATCTTAATCCGCGATTGATCCTTCATGAGCCCCAATATCCACTGCGTATGGAGTATGGAGTATATCCTGCGTACACAGCCTTCCTCTGCGAGCCTTACGGATATGCACTGTGCTGTGGGGGTGGGAATCGGATAGATGCTGGCACCTCTAACCTACAGATTGAACTGTCTCTGGGGTTGACCCAATCAGATCATATATGTGATTTGATTTTCGACTGTATACACCATACTTATGGTGTTAGAACTTCGCTACTGACATTAGACCCCGCGGCCCCCATCCAAACATTCTTCTATGGAGTATTTTCCAACAACGGCAAGTCGCCTGCCAAACAGCTGCATGTCTCCCCACAGCCACTTAAGTGTGCCATCTTCAAGTTGCGAGTCAGAGCCCATGCGACCCTGTCCCGAGCACAAGTCCATCCCTGTGCTTGTCGGTGATCCCCAGAGACCATGACAGTTGATTTGTCTGCCCTATTTTGGCCCCAACGTCGGCCCCATGCCCCAGGACCCTGGTCTCCATTCCGCCGCACGCTAAGCCAGCCTTTTCGCTCTTTTCAGGTAATCCTGTTTCATCTCGTGTTGATCTCCATCTGCTGTAGCATCCTGTGGTTTCTGCTACTTTGTGATGAGTGGTGGTTCTCTTTTGGGGTCTGCTCTGCGGGGTTCGCCCAGCTTTACGGTTTGTTCGTTATTTTTAATTTTAAGCAAGTTGTAGCCTTTCTGCTCTTCCTTTTGATCCTTTATCTAGCCTTGCTTCCCCTCTTTGGATTGGTGGTCTAGTCTGTCTAGTTCGAATATATTTCATTCTCCATCTCCATCTCTCCCGGGTCATCTTGACACTCACATCAAAGGCCATTCCGGATCTCTTGGCTTCAATTGCTTAGCCTTTTAGTCGAAGCCATTTCCTCCCGAGGTCGATATACCTTTCACTATCACAATGACAAGGCCAACACAATCATGGAAATCCTTTCTTTTGACCCCCCTTCTTATATCACAGTTTGCCCTATCAATAGAGCTAGACTTATCATCAAAAGGTACGCATTGTCATCAACTCCATCTGAATATGTCTTGGACCCAGCAAAAGTCGAAACTAAGACCATGGAACCCCAGACTCCATTAAATCTGCCGCCAAAGAAGCCGCAAAAGGCATGCTGAGCTACTACACAGGCTACCAACCCGGCGACGTAGCAGGAAACATCCCAGATCCGTACTACTGGTGGGAAGCCGGAGCGATGTTCGGCGCGATGGTGGAATACTACTACTACACCGGCGACGACACATGGAACGACTGGACCACACAAGCACTGCTGCACCAAGTCGGCGCAGACGATAATTACATGCCCTACAACCAAACCCGAACAATGGGAAATGACGACCAGATCTTCTGGGCATTTGCAGCAATGTCTGCCGCCGAAACGAAGTACCCCGATCCACCCGACGGCCAACCGCAGTGGCTCCAGCTCGCGGAGAACGTATTCAACTCGCAAGTCGCTCGATGGGATGCGTCAACTTGTGGTGGTGGCTTGCACTGGCAGGCATACGAGTCTCTTGGTGGGTGGCATTTGAAAAATTCGATTTCAAATGGCGGCTTGTTCAACATTGCGTCGCGGTTGGCGCATTATACCAACAATGGGACGTACTCACACTGGGCAGAGAAAATCTGGGACTGGACTGAGGATATTGGTCTCATTCGTTCGGACTATACTATTTGGGATAATACTGATTCAAAGAATAATTGTACCACTTTTGATCGGGTGCAGCATGCCTATCTGCCGGCTGTTTTTATGCATGGCTGTGCCAATATGTATGCCGTGGTAAGTCGCCAGTCCAGTCCAGCGCATCAAATGCGGCAGCAAAATCCTGGAAACGGGGTGGAAGAAAGGAGAACTTGAAGCATACCATGAACATACCAACTAACGACGGCCAATCTCGCATTTAGACAAACGGGTCCAAAAAGTGGGAAACCCGCGTGACCGGCATAACGAACGCACTGGATTCCTTCTTCGAAAAGAAAAACGACAATGTAATGTCCCAACCATGCGAAGTCGCCTCATGCAACCTGAACGAGCAATCCTTCAAGGCCTACCTAGCTCGTTTCATGGGGGCAACGGTACCACTCGCGCCATTCGTCGAGACAACTATCATGACGAAGATCAATGCGTCCGCCATCGCGGCCGCAAAGCAGTGTTCCGGGGGCTCGGATAATAAATGCGGGTTACGCTGGACAGATGGGGCGAAATATGATGGAACGACGGGGATTGGGGAGCAGATGTCTGCTCTTGAGGTTATTCAGAGTACCCTGGCTAGAGCTAAAGATGTGCCTGTTTCGAAGGATACGGGTGGTACTAGTACGGGCAATGATCCGTCTACAGGGGAAAAGAAAGATACAAATGTCAAGACGAGGGATATGACGAAGGGGGATAAAGCTGGTGCTGGAGTTATGGTTGTGTTGTTTGTTCTGGCGCCGGTTGGGGCGTTGGTCTTCTTGAGTGAGTTGATTTGATTCGAGGTTGCTTTTGCATTCATAGTATACTTTGGAGTTGTTTTGGAGTTGGGATCTATACTGTTTACAATTTGAACAAGTTCAAATTGATACTAGTTATCTATACTCGTGGTACATGTTTCAGGGTTCACGAGAGATATTCTGCATACCTTCCTAGTGCCTTTCTACTGGATTTCCTCTGCTCTACTCCACTCTTTTTAGTACTCCATGGGTTGAAGCATATATTCACTAAACCCTCCCGGGCTGGGTTATGACAAGACTCTGTACCCAGCCAGCGCAAAATTGAAACAACACCCAAGGCGTCTTTTCTCAGCGCCAGTGAGCTAAATAAATCGCCTATACATTTTTCACACTTTCAATCTGAATTTGAACGCTTTCATTGAACGGAGATGCGATCGTAAAGAATATAATACAAAGCCTTGACTTGAAAGGCATTCAACTAATACACCAATTGGTATCATACTCGCCGGGATGTTTGTAAAGATCAGACCCAATACTGGAAATACATAGGCCCTACGATGCGCAGACCTGGAGTCCCTGGTGTCATTGTAAGACAGGAAGACGAACGAGCAAGGCTGTCCGCTTGCCGGTTCTGGCCGTCCCAGCTCCAGCATCAACCCATAAGAACCGAAACGGGTCCGTTCACCAAAGAGAATCATTTCTCTCCCTGCATCTCCTTGCGCATTTCCTCACGTTGTGCCCTGGCCTGATCCTTCACCTGCGAGCGCTGCGCTTCCTCAGTCGCCCGTCTCCGATCCTGTTCTTCCTGCGCAGCGTACCAAACTAGAAGAGCAGCGAGTTAGCATTTTGCAAAACATGACAAAGCCAGGGCACAGCCTGATCGCGATTGGATAAAGAGCATACTCGACTTATCCGACTTGGACCACTCCTTCAACTTCGTCACATAGTCGTCAAACTCCTGCTCGCGCCGACTGCCTTGCTCGGCTGCGCGCTTCTGGAGATCCGGATTATACCGCTTGCGTAGTTCCTCGTCGGTGGGTCGGATGTATTCGACGAAAGCTGGGCCTCCGATTGAGATCAGGATTCCTCTGTGGTGGGTGATGCGGTCAGTTTCTTGCTTGTTGCTGTTTCTGTTTCTCTGGCTGCGGCTGTTTCGAGCTTGCGACCGGTCGTTGCGATTGCGGTTTCGATTGAAATTGCACCTGTGTCTGTTTGGAATGATGATTGGAAAGAACTCACCCCGCAATGACCTTGAACCATAGCCCCGCGCGAGACATGTTGGCGATGAATGGGTGGGATGTTATTTGGGCGGAGGAGTCGGGGAGACAGACATCATCGCGATCGGCGCGGCTCTCATTTGCTGCTGGTTGTGGCGGTGAAGGAGCTGTGGCGGTGCTTACCCGATGAAGTTTACGAGTGTACTACTAACTAGTAGTATGTTCCTGGGGAAAGTAACAAGTACAACGAACTCGGCGCATATCTGTAGTTCCAATTTATCTATAAAAAAAACTTCGAAGGGGACATCCTGAAAAAAGATCTCATATAGTTAATAGGGAATAGTATGACTCTGAGAGCATTAGATCGTCAGCCACAGTACTACTAGTAGTCTAACGTGACAGCCTTGCACAACTCGAAACTCCACTTTTTAGGTCGGAAGGAAGATCATGATCATCCTCCGCAAATTAAATTTGTACTATATGTCAACCTCAGTATCCGCATATACATATAAACCATGTATCCCGTAATATATAAGTAGTATAGTAGTATAGTATAGCATAACCGTATACCATCACTCTAAATCATAATTCGACACGGGCCGGTAACGAGGCGACTCAGCCTCCCTCCAATCATCCTGCTTCCCAATATTGGGAGCCGGCTTTGCGATCCGCAGAACCCAGCAAATCCAATACTCCACCGGCAAGAGGAGCAGCAGGATGCGGTTTCCAAAGAAACACGCTGTGACTGACACCATCGCGAGGACAGCGTCTAGCCAGTAGTGATTGGCGGTTGCGACGATAACACTGAGTACCAGCACGGCATATAGCACGGCCAGTACACTATAGATGATCTGGGAGACGGGCGATCTACGCACACGCTTTCCGCGGAGACGGTGGAGGATTCCGGAATGGTAGAGGAAAGTGCTGCTGATGCAAAACGCGTAGGTGAAATGCAGACTTGGCATGGCGGCGAACTGGTTGACGGATTTGCTGTTCACCCAGACACTTTCCGCGTGCTCTTGTCGGACGGTGTCGAAGAAGCCGTAGGATTCGGGGAGGAGGCGGGGTGGCATGCAGGGGTAGACGCAGAAGGTTGCGAAGGCGAGGAAGTTGCCCAGGGTCATGGTGCGACGGGCGATGGCGAATGTGTTGGCATCGGGAGCTTCGTGGTAGAACCAGCCAAGAAATCTATCCGCCATGAAGGTATGGGATTAGCATCGGGGAAACATGTCGAGATGTGATCACCATTGGAAGAAAACTTACAGCACTGTGCCTGGGATGTGAACCAATGAATATATGCGGTTGAAGAAAGTCATCATGGCCGGGGCATGGTCCAGGAAGAACCTTTGATAGGCCGACTCCTGGATAGGAAACATCCAACTAAAGAAAGATTCATGCTCGAACCAAAGAATATCCTCGCCATGTTGTTGGGCAACCTGCACGACCTCGATCTGGGCTGGCAACAACCACTGTGACATGGCTTTGGTGACGGAGTAGAAAAGATAATTAACAGCCCAATAGAACATTTCGATTAAGAAAGGGTATTTCCACAGAATCCGGCTGTGGATGTGATCTGCCCAGCGGGACGAGTCCGGGGTTTGGATAGGGATGCCGCAAAAGGTCTCCGGCCTCTGCGGGCAAGGGGGTGATGAGTCGCGGCCATTATTAGATATAGGGTTGAAGTAGTCACTCTGTGACTTGTTGCCTCCGCCGAAGATGCTGAAGTTCTTGCGTCGATTAAGTACCAATGAGCCAACCATAATGGTCACGACGACCTGTTGTGGGATGTGAGCAAGCTATTCTGATTGGAATCGAAGCTTCTTTGTCTTTCCGCCGCCTGTAGCGGGCAAACGCAAAACGTACCAGTGGCTCGAGCCATGAATGCGACGCGAACTGAGGCTTTCCCAGCTCTGGGGTTGACTCCGACATGAGAAAGAAATAGGCAAAGAAAGGGCCAAAAGAAGGGAAAACAGGGAACCAAGTCCAGAAAAGGCTGGTCTTGGGAGGAGATGAAAAGTAGGAGACTATGAAAGGTCCGCCCAGAAAACAAAGCCAACGTCGAAATGATCGACACCAAGGCCAAACCAACGGTGAGGGCGTATGTAGTATGTAAGTGCTTGCTCAGCCCAGACGCACCACAGCGCCTTTCGAGGTGTAAAATAAAACGAAAGCGAAATGATGGGGGAAAAAAAGCTCAACACCTACGCGTCCAAGGCCAAGACAATTCTCATTGGCTCGCACTCATCTATTTAGGGGAGGGGGAAGCCGGAGTTAGGAGTCCGCTTCACCCAATACTCCTTGAATACTTGATGAAGGCTAGTGCGAAAGGGAGAGCGGGGGCATTGTAGGGTCATTCTTCACCCAGAACTCCGTTCTCCGACCTCGACGAAGTGAAAAAAGAAGCAAGTTGGCGGGCCTGACATGGAGTTGCATCCAATGGAAGTCGGGCACGAATACGTATACGATTACCGTCTCCAAATTGGGATCCATCTCGGAACCACCGGGTGTTTGATGGCGCCGCTAGCCCAAATCTGACTGGCTCGAGCGTACTCGTATGATGATCCGCGATCCGATAAGGCTGGAGCACCTTAATAAATTTGGATGATCCTTGCGCGAGAAAGGGGGAACGGATCGGAGTCGGACGCGGAGAGATGGGAGTGCCGCTGACTGATTGATCTTGGCTTTGCTTGACATTGTGCTCCTCAATCTCTGTGTCTACAAGTACTATTCATGTATTTCCCGATCGATGGATACCAGGGAACTCGTACGCATAATTTGTACTAGTGTAATTCCGCCGAGATCTCGTTCGGCCGTAAGCGAGTGCACTGCATAAGAGCTTGTAGCAGTACGGAGTATATACCCCGTACCCTGTAGGAAAAAGGGGAAGGGGCAGGAATGCCCTGGACTAGATTAAAATAGGAACATTTCGGGGAAACCCTTCAGAATCCTTCATACTATTGCATAGAATGGAGATTTTGGGGCATAATTATTGGATTGATCGAATGGATCAGATGGATCAAATGGGGAAATTTCCTGCGCCGAGAATTAGGGTTTCTTGGCGCGCCATCGCGTTCCGCCGAGACATTCGGTGGATCTCAGCATAAACGGCTTGGTGATTATGCACCCGGATTGTGTGCGAGAACCATCCGAGAAGACCAGAGAATGGAAAATTGAACCCTGAAAAGGACCCTTTTTTGTGTGTTCAAGCCATGAGTTCTTGGTGATTGTACAAGTACGTACTCGTACCTTGTTGCTCTCAGACATCTGAGATCCTCGCTAGCGGGTGTCACACGACTACTAGTAACTAGTACGGAGTAGTCGTCTGGGCACGCGACCAATGAAATGTAGAGTCAACTTTTTTCTGCTCGTCATGATGTAGCAACTCACATACTCGTATGTCCTGTATGTAAACTACTCTATATTTTTTGGACTACTTTGGTGCTTTACAAACATGGCACTACAGGTGGAACGTGGGTGAGACAGTGATCGATCGGGAGAAAATAGAAAACTCAGCCCGGTCACGGTTCAATTTTTTGTGCGGAGTGCTTGTAGAGTGCTCACAGAGATGGAGAATTCGAGTCAGAGCACATGGCACATGGGAGAAGCACTGACAGTGGACACTCCCCAAATCATAAATTGATCTATACCGGCAGACACAAATATGTACACATCATCAGCGCCATTGTCGATTAGACTTCCGCCAGAAGCGCACCTGGGCACCTACTAGTTCCAAGCTTAAACAGCCCTTCAGCAAGCCCACACGTGGAATTTCTAGAAGACCCGGCAGTCCCGTGCCAATAGACCTCGGCCTGAAGTCATGGAGCCGGCGGATCGGAGTTGATTAGTATACTCCGTAATACTATGTCTATTGCTCCGTACTCGGTGCTCCGTGTTCCGTGCTCCGTACCGCCGTCGGAGTCGGGTTCGGGTTCGATCACAGCCACTCTAATGTCTTGGATGCCTGAGATGGCATATGGCGGTGCAAGGAGTGGCGGTGACGGTGGCTGTGGGTTAAACTGTGGCTGAGCAGATACTTCAATGAAGACTGGGAGAGTCTAACCAACTTGGGAAGGTTGTCAAATTTGACAACCTTGGAAGGCCCAAGGTTCAGGTTCAAGTTACGAAGAGATTGTTACTATTAATGACATAACTAGTAGTCAAGTTCCAGAGGATGGAGGACTTCCCCAGCCCTGGAGCCAATAGTTTTATTACTAGTATTTTTTACAATCTTTGATGGTTTCTACTGGATATATTTGCACTCAGGGTGTGAGACTTCGGCATTATCGGACGCCGACCCCGAGCATCGGCTTGATTTAATCAATGCCGAATTATGTGCAGATCACCTCGTGTGGTTACTAGTTACTAGTAGTAGTACTCCGTACTCTATGGTGAATTCATGTGGGCAGCTGTGACAGGAAGCCCTAAATTGGTCATCGATCAGCCTGTAATTTCCTATTCTTCACGGACCAGTCAGGGCAGTCAGGGTCCAAGCCGTGCCGTGGTTGGCAGTGGAGAGAACTGAAGGGACTATGCCTTCTGTAATAAGAAGGGTAGTCAAATATACAGAGTAGAGAGTACGCCAGGGTCATTCGGGATATAATCCTCTGCCATCAATATACTCTGGACAAATTGCATTCTTGTCGGCTGCATTAGCCCAGTCAGACTCGGCAGCCCCCCTGATCGTCAGGCACGGCGCGGTACACGACCGAGTTCAGTAACCGCGCGCCTTGCCCACAACGAAAGGGAATGAAAAGCGTCATTAGTGGAGAGGCGCATAGCCTGGTACAGTGGACTGTCTTGAAACTGATTCACAACATGATGACTCCACCCCAGTCATACTCATAGGGTTGAAGTGAAGTGAAGGTACGGAGTAGGTAGAGAGATGACGGGTGGTGGGTCAGTTGGTCAGTTTGATTAAAGTGGGAAGTCAAGTCACCTGCCGCCCAAAGTTCCCCCCTCAAATTCCACTCCCCGCGTGAATTGCCTCGCTTTCTGGGCTGTGCCTTGCTCGATCTCTACTGTGGTTTACACTTTCACTGTAAGTCATACCATTCATACTATACCCTCTACTTTACACCACATCGCATCCCATCCCATCAAATCACACGTGGCCTCGTGCGCAAACTGTTCTAATCCGAAGTAGTTATCTTGGCCCTCCTTGCATGCGCCCAAGGCCATTCGCAAAGTCGTTCGCAAACCTCCCATCCCCAACTTCCGACTTCGACTTCGACTTCACCCTTTCCACTCGACTTGAGCGATCGCTCTGCCTGCGCGAGCCTGCGCCATGGCATACCCTCCGTCGTCGCAGCGTCCGCCGCCTATGAGGCAATACGCTCCCTCTCCGGCGTCGGGGGCCGCACCCTATGCCCAAGGGGACATGTACGGCGCTGGTGACTACCCACCCGATATTGGCCCCGAGGACCCGGCATATGGTTATCAGCCTGGTCCTCCCGGTCCCCCCGGTCCATACGGCTCGTCGAATGCACCGCGCTCTATGCGCCCGCCAGGACCACCAGGTTCTGGTCGACCCAATGGTCCCCCAAATGGGCGCGGTTATCCCAGTGAAAGACCTCCTCCGCAAAAGCGCCGAGGACCACCTCGTAAGTAAACTGTGCGCGATCACTGGAATCGCTTGAGTTCTATCTAATAACACTTTCAAGCAAACGGCCGCCCCCCACCCGGATTCGACAACCCTTTTCCCGCCGTTTCTCCGAGAGATCCTAGGGACCCCCGGGATCCTCGAGACCATCGAGACCCTAGAGACCGGAGAGGCCCTCCCCCTCGTGGTCTAGAAAATGGAATGGCTGCCATGGATATCAACGGACGACCCCTTCCTCGACCGCATACCTCCAACTCACGCCGCCCGGACATGCGCCAACCCCCTCCTCGCGGAATGCCGCCAGGCCGTGGCCGAGGAGGATATCCCATGGGCCCCGGAGCTCCACGGCCGCGGCCAGATCGTCCCGATCGCGCGTACCCCGATCCAAATGGGCCTATGCCAGGCCCGTCGCGAAGTAACACGATGCCTCTCGCGCAGCCGCCAATGATATACCCACCGCAATCGGATTACCCCGAACACGATTATCCAGGCAGCCCAATGGGCGAGATGATGCCTCCTCGTCCTAACACCGCGGGTGGAATGCGCCAACCCCAACCACCGCGCACCCGCCCAGTCAACGACATTGATCCCGGTCTCATGATACCGCCTGACCCCGTCAATCGTGCTTCCTACGCACCCAAGGACTTTCTGGATAGCTACTTTGGCGGCGCACCTGCTGAGGATGAACACGACATGCCCAACTTCGATGCCATGCCGTCAAACAATATGGGTCCGATTGATGAGATGGGACTGGAAACAACCCCCAAACCCAAGCCGACTATTCAAACGCCTACATCGCCTTCTTCTGGGGGAGCTCAATACACTGCATTTTCCCCGGATTCTGGACCAGGGACTCCGCATTCGAGGTCCCAGCCTAACCTCCGCGATGGCCCTAATCAATTTGAAAATGCGGGCTTCCAGTTTGACATTCCACAAGATGCGCCACCAGTGCCAGGAATGCGTCAGCCTGATGGTTCGGGGTATGGATACGAACAGACAAGCCCATATTCTCCTAATGGTCATACCCCATTCGCCAACCAGCCGCCTTATCAACCCGCGCCACCACCCGCGCCAGCGCAAGAGCATAACCCAGATGCTCTTCCGCATCACCCGGTGCCGGTGCCGTTCCGACCGGGCCACGACCAAGCTGCCAAACCGGCCCCCGTTCGCCAATACAATAACCCCCAAGCCTCGGCGCCGGCGCCGGCTACCGCTACCCCACGCCCCATGCCTCCAGATGGCATGGGCGTGGCGCATACACCAGTTACGCCTGAGGAATTACAGTCGTTGCAGGCAAAGGCACGCTCCAATCCCGGTGATCAGGCAACTCAGCTCCTGCTGGCCAAGAAGCTTGCCGAAGCTGCAGTGGTTCTTGTGGACGGCAACAGCCGATTGGACCCCAAGACCAAGGCCAAGACGAAGGAAAAGTATAATATCGATGCGCACAAGATTATCAAAAAGCTTGTGTCGGCTGGATACTCCGAGGCTCAGTTCTTCCTTGCCGACTGCTATGGCGAGGGCCTGATGGGTCTAGAAATGGACCCCAAGGAAGCCTTCTCTCTGTATCAATCTGCCGCGAAGCAAGGACACGCACAGTCCGCGTACCGCGTGGCAGTCTGCTGCGAGATCGGCCAGGAAGAGGGCGGTGGCACCAAGCGGGACCCGTTCAAGGCCGTTCAGTGGTATAAGCGAGCTGCATCTCTGGGCGATACACCCGCGATGTACAAGATGGGCATGATCAACCTGAAGGGACTTCTTGGCCAACAACGCACCCCTCGCGAAGGTGTCTCATGGTTGAAGCGAGCAGCCGAGGGTGCCGACGCAGAGAATCCGCACGCACTCCATGAACTTGCTTTGATGTACCAGAGTGCCAGCGGCAACGATGTCATCATCCGCGATGAACAATACGCCAGCCAACTCTTCCACCAGGCCGCAGAACTGGGCTACAAATTCTCCCAGTTCCGCTTGGGGAACGCTTATGAGTATGGCTTGCTGGGTTGTCCGATCGACAATCGTACGAGCATTATTTGGTATACTCGTGCCGCTGCCCAGGGAGAGCACCAGAGTGAACTGTCTCTGAGTGGCTGGTATCTGACTGGCTCCGAGGGGATTCTGCAACAAAATGACACAGAGGCGTATCTATGGGCTCGAAAGGCCGCGACGGCCGGTCTTGCCAAGGCAGAATATGCGATGGGATACTTCACTGAGGTGGGAATCGGGGCTTCTGCGAATTTGGAGGATGCGAAGCGCTGGTATTGGCGTGCAGCTGGTAAGTTGAAGGCAGAACACACCACTTTGATTTGCTTCGGGATAGAATATATGCTAATACTCTACCAGCACAAGGGTTCCCCAAGGCTCGTGAGCGTCTTGAAGACCTCAAGAAGGGCGGACAGCGTATGCAGAAGACCCGTCTATCTCGCTCGGCTGTCAACAAGCAGAGCGATGGGGACTGTGTCGTGATGTAAACAGGGGCTTTTTTACACCATATCCTGCCCTTACTCTTCCTGCTATGCCTTCTTCTAGTCTCACCAAACTAGACTCATGTAACTTTTAATGACCAACGACGCTTGATGTACTATTCCATTCCATTTCAGTTGTTTCCCCCCTTCTCACCACTTCCTCTGCTGGCTGAGCCGAACAATACGACCAATCAGCAGGCCCTATTCTGATGAATTTTTTTTTCTCTTTGGCTAGCTGCTTACTTCCTCTTGTCCTGTTTTGAATCGGGTGTGTATACTCTAAGGAAACGAGATGATCATGATTGCGATCGCCTGATGATCGGAAGGGAGCAAAAAATACCCCGGAGGCTGCACTGTATTGCATTTACATCAATAGAATGGATGAAAATCCTGGTTTATTCTATACTACTATAGTACAATCGCTACAACAATATCATAATTGCCAGTGTGTATACACCAGTAGTGCTACGCCGTGTAACCAGCGGCCCCGTTCCGCGCTGACACACCCTTCCGATCGGCTTCTGGCATCGGCACCCATCTATCCCCGTATACCCGACCACCTGCACTTTCTTGCTAAGCCTGAGTAATTGCATCTTGCATCTTCCATCTTGCGCCACTGGCTTCCGTGCTCCTTATATCTCCAAGACAGACGGCCTTGCGTCTAAATCTTGCACTGACTGTGACACTCGCACTGATTGATAATATATGTCTTCGGAACATCAACAACAGTCTCATCATTCGAGCCACCAACAGAAACATACCGTGCCAGTGACATCTCAATATACGACCAATCGAAAAATACTACTGTCACTGTTTGCGCTAGTGGTAGCTATACTCATAGCAGCTCTCATCGACCCGGCCAATCTGTATACTCTCCGCCGCTTTTCTTCGCGGGTTGTTCGATCTGCGACGACAGCTTCTGCGACATCGACATTGGCAGCGACAGCATCGAACTTCAAGAAGACTGATTCGAAGATCAATTCTGGATCTTCTTTCATTATGAAGACACCTGTTTACTTCCTTAGCCATGGCGGGGTATGTACATCCATCCACTCTCTCTTTGATTCCCGTGGTTGGTTGGTTGGGAAGTTTGCATGTACGCAATGATGAATGGGACTTTGAATGGAATAGCGCGAGAAACACAGAGCAGAGTAAGACTGAGCTAATACTTCCCACCAGCCCAATGTCATGTACGAAACGGGCCACCCAGCGTATAAGAAACTAGGATCCATCGGCAAGGAAATCACGACGAAAGTGAAGCCCGATGCCGTGGTTGTTTTCTCTGCGCATTGGCAGGGTGGTCGGGATGAGATTTATGTGAATACGGCCGAGATGACGGATTTGATCTATGAGTATGTTCATGTTATCCTTTCTCATATGCTAATATCTCTTTGTCCGACCAGCGGGGGAGAGAAAAGAAAGGATATCGCTAATCATGACCCAGTTTCTACGGCTTCCCGGATCACTACTACGATGAGAAATACCCGAACGTCGGAAGCCGGAAAGTCGCAGATCAAGTCCTAGCCGCACTGAGCGGTGCTGGTATCGAGGCGAAGGGCGTGAAGCGCGGACTGGACCATGGTGTCTGGGCTAGTTTCAAGTGCGGTAGGTTATTTATATACCACGCCAGCATCACTGCTAGCAATGAATGACAGAAGGATCTTGAAAGAAAGCTAACAAAAATCCCACCACCCAGCCTTCGAACCAGAAACCAACCCCCTAAACGTACCGATCGTGCAAGTCTCCCTCTTCAACTCCGAAGACCCGGACCAACACTACCGCCTCGGCCAAGCAGTCTCGCACCTGCGCGAGAAGAATATCCTAATCATTGTCTCGGGAATGTCTGTGCATAACCTGCGCGATCTGCGCTTCACGAGAGGTGGTAATGCGCCCCCGTTGCCGTATGCGGTTAGTTTCGACGAGGCGTTGAAGGAGGCTGTTGTGTCTGATCCGGTGGAGCGGCAGGGTAAGATGGCGAAGTTGCTTGACCGACCCGATGCGAGACAGGCGCATCCTTCGTTTGATCATTTGCTTCCCATTCATGTGGGTGCGGGTGCGGCGGGTGATGATTTGGGGAAGAGATTGTGGACGCTTCCTGAGGGGAGTATGAGTTGGGCGCAGTTTCGATTTGGAGACGTGAATGCTAGTAGTTCGCTGTAGTCGTGTGTGGTAGTGCTGGTAGTGCTGCTTGTTAATTGCATAATTTCGGGTTCTTTTCGGGTCTTCGCTTTTTCGTCACACGCCATAGTTGTAAAAAGGTAGAGGGATTGATTGCATGTTGATTTTGATGAGGGCTCGATTTCATCTATAGATACACATAGGATGGAGGTAGAGGAATAAATTGAAACGCGAAATGGGGAATGGCAGAATATTCGGTTATGACTGCTTGACCAGGTTCGTGATGCGCTCTTCGATCTGGGAGTCCGAGAGTCCTGTTCCGAAAGTTAGCGGGTCAATTTCAACAGACTCCCACTCTCCGACGAGCCACCATCCGGGGTAAACTTACCAGAGAGGGCCTCCTGCTTCTCCTTTCCAAGCTCTGTAATGATTGAAGCTGCATTAGTAGTGTATCTCCTCGAATGCGTGTGTCGCGGTGCGTACCATAGCGGGCGAAGACTCGCGGCTCGGTGCCGGAGGCCTCGCGCATCATGATGGGGGTGTGCGGGTTGTGCTTCTTCATGGTGGGGTAGGCGCGGTTAATGAAGGATCTGTTTGGATAGCCTTGTTAGCCTGTGTAGAGGGGAGTCGACAGCCATTGGCATGGGGAATGGTAGGAGTGGGCTGGTCGGGTTCAGGTTCGGAGCGAAGGGAAGTCTTGCCTTGTGGCAGCGCTCTGCTCGGAGGTTTGGCAGAAGAGGAAGCGGAGCTCCTTCAGGCCCTTGGTGAAGACATATTTGCCAGACATGATGGGTGTGGGTGATGAGGGGTGTGGGAGGTGGAGGGGAGAGGAGTGAGTATCAAGAGTGGATGATATCCAAGTCTCTCGGAGGGAGATGCAGCATTATTCGCGGGGGCGGTGATTGGCTGACAAGTTATGCCTGGTTGATGCCTGTAAAATAAGGCATGAACTTCTTTCCCGATCTCGCAGCCTGAGGTGTTAATAATTACCTATATTGGACTAGCGTATGCTTACCTCATCACTTCGTGAACTGGAGATACGACCGGAAGGACATTCCAATCTGAAAAGAATTGAATTGCCTTCTTGATCAGTAATTGCATTGTATTCTTGTTGCTAAATCTTAATTCACGGTACTTTTCAGTGGTTTCTGTAGCCACCATCGTTGTGGTTTATTGTTCGTCCTCGGAAAACTCACCCCCCGATCACCGGACGCTTCCGCCCTTCTTGCCCCAACGACCTTCTCTCAACCACATCACTCTCCCCTCCACCATCATGTCGTCTCGTGTGGGATTCCGCTTCTTCAACAACGCTCGCGCGTCCTTCCGCAACGCCTCTGCGCCATTCCGCCGGCCGGGTGGTCAGGGCTGGCGCTTCCAGAGCTCCGAAGCCGGCGCCGGCGCCGCGGAGCAGCAGAGCACTTTCCAGCGCATGTGGAACAGCCCTGTCGGTGTGAAGACTGTGCATTTCTGGTGAGTCTTCTCAATTCTAGCTTATAACTTCGATGCTTGACCAGCACAATGGCAAGCTGGGGGTTCAGAGGATGATGGAATGCTAACCCCGTCATCTCAACAGGGCTCCCGTTATGAAGGTACGATTATGATTCGAGAATCCCATTTTGATATTCCCATTTCCCCCCCGTGACCTTTCCTTGCGACCTACCCTACGATCCCCCCGAGATAAACCTACTATATCGACTGCGCCATGGAATAGAAATGCTGACTGACTCCTGACAGTGGGGTCTGGTCATCGCCGGTATCTCCGACTTCAACCGTCCTGCTGAGAAGCTCTCCCTCACCCAGAACGGTGCTCTGACTGCAACCGGTGCCATCTGGACCCGCTGGTGCTTGATCATCAAGCCCCGTAATGTTCTGTATGTCGAATATGAATTCTACGATATCCCGGTCCGCGATGACGCATTCGCTAATCTCACTCC
This sequence comes from Penicillium pancosmium, assembly GCA_031761475.1. Classification (NCBI taxonomy): domain Eukaryota; kingdom Fungi; phylum Ascomycota; class Eurotiomycetes; order Eurotiales; family Aspergillaceae; genus Penicillium; species Penicillium pancosmium. Next base: position 51,667 of record JAVMSB010000139.1, on the reverse strand, counting down.
GCAGGCTTGCCGCCGTTAACTTCTTCCTCGGATGCGTTGGTGTCGTCCAGGTCTCCCGTATCATCATGTACCGTCGCAGCCAGGACGGCTCCGCCATCGAGACCGCCAAGGATATCGAGCAGGATGTTGCCGAGTCTGCTAAGTCTGCCGCCAAGCAGGTCGAGGGTGCCGTCGAGGATGCCGTCAAGTCCAACTAAAAAGCTTGGTGCATAGATGAGCAGGTGGAGGATGGCGCTGGTGCTAGAAGGTCTTTCCGAACGGGTCGTGCGTGGATGAGCATTGACAGGGAATGAGAGCTTGCATGATACCCCGAGATCTCCTCAATCATGGAAGCTCGCTTGTGAATTCTCGATAACTTATTCCTGCGCGGACCTCTTCCATGAAAGCCCGCTGTACATATAAATTGCAGTGATTTTGTTCCAACTGAGTCAGCAGGTATTCCGTAGCCAGTAGCGCAAAGCGTAATCGACGGAGCCATTGTCTTCATGTAGAACCCGTACAGGCAATAACAAGGTCCCTCAAAGCTAGCATTGAAGAAGAAGTAAACTCCAATTGATCGAGTCCTTGTTTACTTTACCAGGATTAGTATCGAATGCCGACTGCCACAATTAACTCCCACCCCCGACGATTTTCCCGGGATTTTCCTCCCAATCGGTGAAACCTCTCGCAGATATTCCTCCTATCGGATATCCCCAACCCCTAGAAACCTCCTACCATCCCCAGAATAGAATGTCTTCTAATCTCCGACCACCTCGCTAAAGGTACGCCGTGCCTGCGTATACGCCAGCTAAAGCATGCTCCTCGAAGCCTCCCCCACAACTGACAATGCCATTTCCCCGGATGAATTGCGGATTACCCCGCCGAGCCGACGACTGCGGGCCTTGCTAGCGCGTCGCACGAGGCTTGCAGACAAGGGAGAATGCATTTGTTATAATTATTGATTTCTCTCTTTTTTTTTCTGGAATTTTACATATAATTCAAGTGCTGCTCGAAACAAGTGGCGAACTGTCACTCGAGAACTTCCCGGGCCATCACATCATAAACTGTTGGATCAGCATTGACCCAAAATGAAGATCTCCAATACATTAACCCAGGCTCTGGGTCTTTTCCTGTCCTTTGGCATGATAGCCGAGGGAAAATCAACACCAGGAAAGAAATATTCTCGAACCGACGCTTGCAAGCCTCACCACCCCTTTCGCCCATTGCCAATTAGTCAAGCTCGTACACGCACTTGCCATGTCGCCAACCACGGCCATGGAGTCGATGATTCGAAGAATATCCTGCAAGCCCTGCATAAATGTAATAATGGTGGCAAGGTTGTTTTCGATGAAGATAAGACCTACACAGTTGGAACTGCGCTGGATATGACCTTCCTGAAGCATGTGGATCTTGGTACGTTCAGTCCGATAGCAAATAGCACCAAGCCGGGGCCCCATTTAAAAAAGAGATATCCAGGCTAACAATCGGCTTTTATTAACAGAGGTCCTTGGTACAATTCAATTTACCAATGACACAGACTACTGGCAAGAAAATGCTTTCAAGCAAATCTACCAAAACGCAACGACCTTCTTCCAGCTTGGCGGCGAAGACGTCAATGTCTACGGCGGCGGAACTATCGACGGTAACGGTCAGGTCTGGTACGACCTTTATGCTGAAGACGCGTTGATCCTGCGTCCGATTCTGGTGGGCGTTATTGGGTTGCAGGGCGGCACTATTGGTCCGCTTAAGCTGCGCTATTCACCGCAGTGGTATCACTTTGTGGCTAATTCGTCGAATGTACTTTTCGAGGGCATTGATATCTCCGGATTCAGCAAGAGCAAGAATACTGCGAAGAATACAGATGGATGGTGAGATTCTCTCAGAGAGTGCGATGTTTGGAGCGTTGAAGCTAATTGGTTGTTGATAGGGATCTATACCGCTCGTCGAATATTGTTATTCAAGACTCGGTTATTAACAATGGAGATGGTATGACACACAGGCAGGGTTGCGAAGCTCTTATAATGTCCGCGAAAACTAATTACTCTTAGATTGCGTTTCCTTTAAGCCTAACGCTACTGAGATCATCGTTCAGAACCTCCACTGCAATGGCTCTCACGGTATTTCCGTCGGTTCACTTGGCCAGTACCCAGGCGAAGTGGATATTGTGGAGAATCTTCTCATTTATAACATTTCCATGTTCAACGCATCCGTGAGTCCATAGATAGCCAAACAAGATAGATGCTTTATATTCACTTCAATGCTGACAAACTCCAGGATGGCGCTCGCATTAAGGTCTGGCCGGGCATTTCCTCCGCCCTGTCGACCGACCTCCAAGGTGGAGGTGGCTCTGGCAGTGTGAAGAACGTTACCTATGACACCATGACCATCGACAACGTCGACTACGCCATTGAGGTGACCCAGTGCTATGGACAGAAGAATCTCACTCTGTGCAATCAGTATCCTTCCGAGCTGACTATTTCCGATATTCTTTTCACGAACATCAAGGGTACAACGTCGGGCAAGTATGACCCTGATGTCGGTACTGTTGTTTGCTCGAGCGAGACTGTGAGTTTACCCAAGAAGCAAATGGAGGTGCGGTTTCTGATTTCTTCAGGTTTGCTCTAATATCAAGGCTACGAACATTGATGTTCAGAGCCCGGACGGTGATGATGAGTTTGTGTGCACAAATGTGAGTTCTCCTGGTATGTTCACTATGTTTTTGACTTCTCTAACGAATTTCTTTTTAGGTTGATGATACATTATTGGAAGTAAACTGCGCTGCTTAGAGCTGTTTCTTTTCATGTATTGATATTAAGGGAGAGGGGTGCAATTGCCTTGCCTTGGAGCAGTCCAAATTATTTCCAAAGTATATCCAGAGAGGGGGGTGATTATGTACATTTCTTGGTGATTGAGCAGCGATTTCCTCCAATGGGTCAGATAAATCCACATCTGGACTCTATAAATACAGGGCGATGATGCCGGCTACCGCTAGTCACGGCTATGCAGCCACTTCTCAACTTCCCCAACACTTTCCCTAAAAAGCAAGTCCGCGTAGATTCTATGAAAAATGCCGGTATATTTTAAGGTAGATGCCACAAAATTTGGTCTTGGACCAGAGGCAACCTGGCACGCGAATTGTAGAATCACATGGTCCCGCGATTCAGAGGTGGGCCTGAAAGCCGAAAAACGGTGAAGTCCAGCGAAAGAAGACTGGTCCTTTCCAAATCCTATGTCAATGTAGCTTTCCGCTCCCTTAGAGGAATCGGCTTGGGATTGAGTTTGTGAGTCGATAACTTGAAATGTGCCAAAGATTTTTGTGTATTTCGGTAGAAAAGTGGACTCTGATATTTGTTCCACGCGCCATATTTGGGGTGCGTCCTTTGAATTTAAGGCTGTTGGTTGTGGTTAGTTGGAGCCATCACCCGAATGCACGAGGTTCTAGAATCCTACCTGAGAAGTTGACAAGATTTGGTCTCAAATTTTGAAGGACTAATCTCTCCGGGCGAATCACAGCTCCCCCAAAGAAAGCCTTCATAAATCTACTGAGCAGTTCCTCATCCGAGACATTTCGTCGATGAGGCGGTATGTCGATGGAGATAGACCGTGTGTCAAAAGAGGTTGAGCTTCCCTTAGGATCAACAATTTCATTGACGGATTTGGAATTGCGAAGTGAATCAGCAACAGTATTTTGACGTGTCATCCGCCGGGAATCGGTGTGGCGTGTTTGTTTATGAACGGTGCCGGCATAGGTTGCCGACGCAGCTGCAGCTGCCAGCGCCGATACTGTTAATAAGCCCTTTGCAATCATTTTGAGAATTATTATGAGACTGTGAGAAGTGTTTTTGGGAGGAAAATGGATCAAGATGACGAGGCTGTCAGATTCTGTTGACTCATTTTGGGTCATGTGACTGGTCTGTATAGTGTCGATGCGGCTGAAACGAGTAGAATCATCCGATAGTTACTTGCACCTGCAAATTAGTTCTAAGATTTTGCATTGATATCATGATCAAGCTTGCAAGATCAGCCAATAACTACATAGGAAGCCTGGTTTTGAATGTCTTGCACTCTCCACATCTACCGTATCGATTCTTGACAATTCGGACTACCTACGACCTTGATAGAATTTAGTGGCCAGCTTTATACCATCCGACTTATCAAAGTTCCTGAAGGCCGCAATTAGTATCAACTACGTTAGCCATATTTAATTGAACAGGCCCGCCAGACATGGCGGAACATTCACTGTCACGGTATTGATAATGTACCGTACAACCCACCTTTACCAGTATTACAGTGACTGCAGTAACGCACTAGTAGAGCATACTGAAATCGTTTCGGCTGTCATTGCTTTTTGAACACACTAGTAGTATATCTACTCATGTTCAAGTTGCTGGGTCGAGCAGTACATTGTGCACAACATGTCGGGAATCCCCCAAGGTCTACAGGTCCACACTGCCCAGTCTCAGCTCAGCCAGCATGTCTCTCTTTGTCCTACTTCATCTTCTGAGAAAAAAAAATCGGCGAAGTCTCTGTTATTTTCGTACTCAAGCTTGGTTTGATTCATAGTAACGACTGGCTAAAGTTCGACAGGCTTGAATTCCCAAACACCCTCGCACTCATTTGGCCGTCCTAGCCTTAGGCGAGCAGTCCGCTTATTGAGATCAGCCACGAAACTGTATAACGTCTCACTTTGCCTTATAGGACTCGACTTTCTGTTGATCGCCGTAGGAAAGCCCTCTTCGTCTTCCAACATCTTCTCAAAAGACTCCGCAGGAGCCTTGATGCCCTGCCCTTGCTGACGGGCTTGCTCCAGAAGTAACATGATACGCTTCTGTCGTGTGATTGAGTCGGGGAAGATGTGAGAGTCCTTGACTGCAGGGTCATGTTTGACAAGAAAATGGTTGGTATGCGCGATCTGTCCGTTGGCCATCTCCATCTGGATGATGTCGAGATGGCTAAACTCGAGAGAAGTTCCACCAGTTTTATCTGCGATCATGATATGGCCCGAGGTACCCAATGTAAGTGAAAGTAGTCGAGCAATTGCCTTTAGGCGGCTTTCACAGTCCAAGACTGTGCGTAGAGCAATATGGATGGGCAGAGCATCAAATTTAACACCGGCAGCTTTTATCGCGTTGACGAAAACAGCCACGCCATGAGAATTCAGGCCACTCTTGCTTAAAAGTCCTGCCTCCGTAGCCAGACTAATTTTCGCTCGGGGTGCAATGCCGCTCTGATTGGGCTTAATGTGCAAAATAACCAGGCGTGCCTTTTGAGCTGCCTCCCACTGTCTCATAATATTAGCGACATCAAGAACGGCAGGGTTTCTGAGCAACCTACATCCCAATTCTGACCCGCAACACTAAAGTCATCGCCCTTCCAGGCCAGAGAGGTGCAACCGTCATCCATCATTCCCATTGAAATCTCCGTTCTAGCGTTGAGAGCGAATACCGCAGGCAAAGAGACACCCGCACCATCAGCAATTCCTATGAGCAACCAGTAACCAAATCAATATTCATATGAAAGCATGAAATGTAGTAAAAGTTGATAGAGAAAGCTCAGCTCACCCTGCATTTCTTCAACGAGATGAGGCACGTGTTGCTCCAGAAATGGCCGGAATTTCATAGCGACATCCTCTGCAGTTGCCCAGCTCATCTTGCTCATGCGCTGAAAGTAATCCTCGTAAAATTCAATGCTCCCGTGCACTAATTCCTTGGCTTGACTTCCATGTTGAAAGCCAATCTAGGAAAAAAACGGATTAGCCCGAAGTCTCGAAAATGAACTCCAATTTTGTTCAACTTACTTCGTAAGGTGACCCACAGCAAGTAATTTCCAACATTTTGTGTTTGTGCATAAATTGTTCTTAAAAGATGCCATGAACGGGAGGAAGCCATGCAACTTTATAAACCATTGGAATAAAGTAAACTTGATCCACCGCAAGAGACCGACCGTATTTACCGGATAGACCGTCTCTACAAAGTTAGCTTCCGTATAAACATGCGGAAAGGAATTCCTGTAAACGGTTAGTCTCCGTAGGAGGACCGAGCGACTTCCCCGCAAACCCAAAGTTGTATTGGAGTCGTAGATTGCAATAGTGGGGAGCAAAGATAACGATGAAAGATATGGCCTTGGCCCTGGCATATAAACCTGTTAGCTCCTCGAGAGATACTGCCTCTTCTTTCTCTCCCACATGAGCTCTGTGCCGAGAAAACCTTTTCCTACTCGTCTTATTGTCTGCCTCAAAGCACTAGATAAGAATACACCATCATGGCTAAGGAGCTCCAAGTGGAAGAGAAGGTGAAAGACGAATCTTGGTATGCGGGGGACATTGAAACAGTTGAGGGATCCTACGACGCCCTGAGCCCCGAGGAAGATAAAAGGATTCTTCGAAAATTGGACATGTGGTGCGCACCCCGAGAGAAGAGCGAACTCTTTTGGCACCAAGGATAGAATACTAACCCTTGATCAGTTTATTGCCCGTTATGGCTCTTTCATATCTGTTTCAATATCTTGACAAGTCAGCACTTGCATCAACTGCGATTATGGGTCTTCGTGATGACTTAAGTCTCACCGGCGAAGAATATTCTTGGTCAAGTGGAATATACTACTTTGGCTATCTTGTGGCATCTTACCCAGCGGGTGTACTGATGGTTAGGTGGAGAGTTGGAAAATTCATTACGGCTTCTATGTGAGCGCACTTCTACCATTACTGCTTGTTCTGCCTACAACCTCTGACATTCTACTTGGATAAAGCCTGGCATGGGGCGCAATCCTGATGTTGACGGCCACATGCCATAACTCTAGTGGCCTGCTTGCAACACGATTTTTCCTCGGTGTTGCTGAGGCGGCAATTGCCCCCGGACTCACAATTATCATATCCATGTTCTATAAGCGATCTGAACAGCCTCTTCGTCATGCAGCGTGGTTTCTAGGAAACACATGTGCCGGACTGTTTGGAGGGCTGCTTAATTATGGAATCGGGCATATAGAAACTATTGCGCCATGGAAGGTATGAACCGTTGCAGTATCTATGATTGGGGAGTCAACTGCTAAATATATAAAAATATAGGCATCATTTCTTATCCTAGGAGGGGCAACTGTTGCCTGGTCAATTTGCAATATTTTCCTGCTTCCAGATACGCCATCAAATGCATGGTTCTTGAATAGTTCAGATCGGGAGAAGGCTGTGGCGCGCGTTCAGGAGAACCTGACGGGAATCAAGAATGACAAATTCAAGTGGGAACAATGTTTAGAGGCTGTCATGGATATGAAAACTTGGTTTTTGGTTCTTATTCAATTCAGCTCCAATATTCCAAATGGTGGAGTAACAACCGTGAGTCATCTTTCATGAGCCCGAATGATAAACCAGACAACTTGAATGCTAACGATTTATAGTTCCGGTCTATTATTCTCACTGGAATTGGCTTCAGTACATTCGATACTTTGCTTTTGCAATGCGTGCCGTATCTTGTCCAGCTAGCTCTGGTTATCATTTGCACTGGTGGCAGTAGCTACTTCCGGAATACGCGAACTTTCTGGATGATGCTATCTTTTGCAGTTGCACTTGTCGGAGCAGCACTTGTTCGTGAACTACCGGAAAATGACAAATGGGGTCGTTATGCTGGCACATGTCTAATGGGAGCCAACTCGGCTTCTTTTCCATTGTTGATGTCGATGGTTTCTGGCAACATTGGTGGCTTTACAAAGAAAACAACAGTGAACGCATTGGTATGTGCCCCAAACGCGAATGATTAAATTAGCAGGAGACTGTGCTGACCATAACTTTCATCATATCGCAGAGCTTTATTGCTTATTGTGCAGGTAACATTATCGGCCCGCAACTGTTTTTCGAAAGAGAAGCACCCTCATACGACTCAGGTTTCATTGCCCTCATGGTATGCCAAGCAGCGTGTTTCTTGCTATGCTTAATGTTCCGTTTCTATCTTATGCGGAACAACCGAATTCGCGAGCGGCAAAGTGAGTCCCTAAGCGCGGCGAACGCCAGTGATATGCGAACGGATACAATCATGGCTATGATGGACAAAACAGACAAGGATATCGACCACTTTAGATACGTATACTAGGCATTGGTAGATCGTTTATTTCAGTCACCATGGGGGGCTCCTCTATTGTTCTAGCTGTAGCGCTGAATCTGGCCAAAGAGGAGAGTCAGCTAACAAGTCCATATCATTTATCCACGAAAAGTCAAGATCATTCTCCCAAGAATATAGTTGCTGCTCAGTAGCCTCTGTGCCCTGCTCTCCAAAGATGTGGAGAAATTTCTTGCACAGCTCGGGTTGCTCTAGAACCAAGCCAGTAATGAGTCGAACTTTATAGTAGGTTCCCTGGGGTATCCCGGTAATTTCTGGGAATCCGTCGCCATCACATAGCGGGGTTGGAGATGCTGCCACTGACTCCGTACCATTCCCTTGCTCTTTCAACGATTGGCTGTGCGTTGTATTTATATTGACAGCCGTAGGGTGGCGTATCACACGACCGTATTTTGACTGATAAAAATCGTCCAAAAGCCGTATCGAACTTGCAAACGCTTTTGCCAAAACCCAAGTTTTGGACCAGCCGTCTAACAGTGACAGTAAATAATCAACATCTGACCTTGCCCGGTGAACATCGCTTTGTGAGGACTGCACTAGGCTATCCACAAGCGGGCTGACGTATTGAAACCATAGCAACACACTCGCAGTGGTCACTACAGGTATTATACTGCAAATACCTGGCGGTGTGTTTCTGAATTCTGGCACGACGGCATTGATGAGTTGTAGCATATTAACGACGCAGTTGGCGCCAGTCATACAAGTCGTGATTGTGTCTGGATTGGTTACATCGGACCGTAGCGCAGCACTTGCAAAGTCAGAAGGTAAAGGTAAATCTTCGAGCTGCGGAAGATGTTCATGATGTGCCAAGAACAAGGCATGCTGAATGAGGAGGTGTACGCTCGTGAAATGCGACAGCTGTCCAAGAGACTGGTGGGCTCTTAAGTTATTTTCAGACCACTGTAAATCGTCCGGCAAGCGTTCTAGCCAATTTGTGATAACTGCCAGGTTCTGCCAGTGTCTACTTGAAGAATCGTAAAGAGAGGATGGCGAAACTCGGCGGCCTCCGTCGACATACGCCTGTGAAATGGGGGACCAGAGAATGAATGTTTTGACAAAATATGAAAGAGTTGACTTTCCATCATCTTGATGAGGCTGGGTTCCGAGTTCATGCATCTTTGGGCCTGGGGAGTCGTGTCCAAAGGCAAAGGCGATATCGCTGCAGGGAAGATGGAGCCCGACTAGTGCTAAGTCAATAGTTTGAGTTCGGAATGTGCAGTACGCAACAAGCCGATCAAAAATGACGCATGCCCAGAACGTTCGTCTCCGGATCTCGCGTTTCCGTGGTATATGCCGTCCACTGTATTCATTTCGCATTCGTAAGGTTTGTGCCATGCGGACAGCGAGTCCGATGTGCAACCATGATTTTGATGTAGCCATTGTTAAGAGCTCGCAAAGACCCAATACTAGATTTGCTTGTATATTGATGACTGACCCCGTCAGCAGATGAAAGCGGATGTGGCAGCAGGGGTCACCTTACTAGTAGGCTGGTCGGAGGATTGCCGAGACGAAGCCTGTGCTTTATTCCGATAGTATCGTACCATACCTTTCGCGCTGGTGAATCTGGAGTCAGATTGTGCCTCATTGAGTGGCAGGTATAGTGCAGAAAGAGCCAAGATCGATTCGAGTAAGAACCGATTCTCGCTTGTCACTCCCTCATCCTGGAGCGCATCCAAATGTATGCAACCACAAAGGTCTAGTAGGTGATGAGTTTGTGCAAAAATATCAATCAGTCGTCGGCGCAGCGGAAGTGATGGAAGATCACAGGCGCTATCTGCTTGCAGCTGCATTTCTGCGGGCTGACTTATGGAAATCACTCTGGGTGGTTTGTCGGGATCTCCGTTCAGAGTTGACGTCGAACCCTCGAAAAAGAGATGCTTGTAGCCACCAGGTGCGAGACCATCAGACCAGTGGCACGACCTGCGTTTTCGAGTGCAAACATCACATTGAGGTCTTAGACCATTACATCTAGTTTTGTGCTTTCGACTGGCATCGAGAATTGAGGCCATTTAGTAAAAAGCGGAGATCGACTGGGACGCAGACGCGACACATACCATTCCTGACAAGCTTGCAAGCTCCGAGGGGCTCTTGGCATTGTGCTGACTTCTGTATCGACTCAAATATGAGGTATGGATGCGATGATTGGATTAATGTACATGATCATCGAGGTGCAGCGGAAAGTGGGACAGATGGGGCCACGGGGGCTGGACAAGCCTTCCATCCAGGCGGTGAGAGATCTATTTACCAAGACAACACTAATTATATGACTATATGATTATCCTAAATGAGAATTCCGTGATGATATTTGCAGATGATGCCTTGGATGAACTATCGGTGGTTCGACAAGGTAGGTGAGAAGGTAAAATTTGGTAGACTGGGATATGCTGAATGAAGGGCTGTTTTGGCGTCTCAAATTCACAAAATAAGTTGGGGTCTATGAGCTTGTTTGAAGTTTAAAGATAGTATAAGGCTTACTCTTGGTTGGTGTTGGATTGGGCACAATGACAAACGGTTTTTTAAATATTTACCGGTTGACCTGGCGAGTTGAACGGGCTACGGATGGGTTTTTGTGGGATATAAAATGCAGGATCGCTGGGACTACTAGCTCGGACGATTAGGGTGGTGATTTGGCAAATTTCGAGCTAGTACAGGATTGGGGTCTCCTCGGTGGTAAAGGAGTGTGGTTGCGTTGGCACTTTTGTCCGAATGGATCGTATATGGGCTGGTGGCAGTCTCTTTGGGTGTTGGGCTTTGACCGGGACATGAGGAGAAACGATCGATACGCTGGGCGCATTACCTAGAATTTCCAATGTGCAGTTAGATATTCACAATGCCAGATAAAACACCTTTGATCGAACACTATCTAGTAAGAATAAAACAAAAAAGCAAAATCCAATAGAGTACCAAAACGCCTCGCTGGCTGCATCTGTAGATACAATTTGAGAAATCAAGGAAGAAGAGAGTATCACTCGGCTTGGGTCGTTAGTCGTCACGTTAATATAAACAGAATCCATGGTCCCAGCATATTATTTCTGTATGCTCAGAAAATGGTAGAAGGATGGAGTAACTCTCCAAAATACCAATCTCCGATTTCTAGAAGAAATCATCCGAGGAAAACTGGAATTTCAAAATATCAGCTCAGGCCGTGAAAATGGAATGGGTGATCGAGCCGCATACTTTCCCATCCCCATTCACCCATAACATTCACCCAGTGCAATCTGCTCCGCACCGTTCTCTCAAACTCAATATTATCCAACGACGAGAGCGCAGATCCTCTTCTCTTCGAAGCTGCCGTAGAGCAATTATTCCGTGGCTGGGTCGATCTGTCGAGATCACCAGACCCCGCTCGAACATGAAATCCCCGCGAAGTATTTTCACCCCCACGCAATGCAGATGATCCCTTGCCATCACTGGAGAAAGAGCCATGCCTTGCGTTGTTCCGATTAACACCTTGTTGCCTTCTCTCGGCCTTCAGAGCATCTCGTCGAGACCAGACCTCTTGCAACACATCGAGGCATCTGTCAACTCCACCGAGCATAAGTCGAGATTGAACTGTGTTCCATCGATCAAGAACCCATTTCCGGTCATCTTCCATGTCGACCTCTGCTCCGGCAGCAAGGAGAGGGAACATTTGAATAATGATGGTTCGTGAGGTATATGGCACGGTTGCGAGAAGGATTAAAACACGCTTGGCAACCTCTTCCGCGGGCTCGGAAGGCATCTCTGGTACAGCTTGATGGAGGTACAGGAGGGTTGCCCAGCGATAGGCGTGCGCAACTTGAATACTGTGCTGGACCTCGGAAGTAGGATCCTCGGGCGGTTCGAACCAAATTGGCGGTTCCCATTGCTCGATGAGGCTCTTCAGTTCCATCGCCTGAGCGACAATGGAAACAGAGTTGGACGACGTTTTTCGCACGCGCTGGACTAGTCGAGCTACACGACCGATCAAAGGAAAAAGTGTTGACGCACAACCCATTAAGGGGTCGATCTCGTGAATTGCATCGCCGGGGAGTTGGAAAATGGCTGGATTCAGATCTTGGGGACTGGATTCATCTAGTGAAGTCAGTCGCGCGATGACGTCCATGTATGTCCACGTATTGTACAAAAAACGAATACGGTCGAGCTCCTCGGGTTGAAGACCACCCTGGAGTCCTGCATTGAGAAGCTGCATCATCAGTGCCTTGGCACCTCGTAGATGCTGAATGCAAGTGCGTGTATTCTGATCCCAAGTATCTGCGAATGCAAGCGCGAGGCTAGTTGCCAAAGCAGTGTCAGCTCGCATGCTCTGGATTTGCTGTCTCAGGCATGTGATGCTCTGACGCATATGCTTGACACCTTGCACTCGTAACGCTGGATTCTCCTTGGCATAGTGAAATGCCGATAGAGCAAACAGCGCATGGTATAACGCGGGGGTGCTTTTAGCAAGTGGCCAGATGAGGGTGCGCCAAGGATTCTCAGTTGCGCCATCCTTGATGGAAAGTATGCCGCAGGTCATTTTATCAAAACGCATGGCCAGCATCTCCCGACTCTCAGGGGCCAGATTGGGCTGTTCTGGAATACGAGAAAAATCAAATGTGTCGCCATCTTCCTCAGAGAAGCTCAGATTCCACGAGCCATTACTGGGGTCTGACTGCCTTATAATCTCTTCAATGTCGCCGTTTTCATCCTCAAGCAACTGGGAGAAACTAAGGCCCGGGCCATTGGGAGGCTGGAATTCTTGTGGGCCAAAGAATATTGAGCCAGAGTTGTCATTTAGGTCTTCTTGGTCACGCATCAAATCATCTGTGAATGGCACAGAATGTTGAAAAGGCTCGAGAAAGGACAAGAAATTCAGAGGGTCGGAGTCGACAGGGACCGTCACGCCCAGAGGAGTGGTCGACTCGGCGATGGTGGATGGCTCTTCTGGCAGTTTCAAGTCATCAAGAGAGTTGTCATCGATAGAGACATAGCTTTTGAAACTGTCAGGAGAGCCGTGAAAGGCTATCTCGGGAGGAGTTGCATTCGAGCTGGCCTGCAATAGTGTGGGCGGGGTCGATTCCTCTGTCCTTGGCGGTGTTGGAAAGTTCTCCGAGTTGGCAGGGAGCCGAGACCGAGGCTTCTTGGGCGGCTGCGATGATGTTGCTGTGATGAGAGGTTAGCGGAAGAACTGGGAAGGGTATATGTGAACATAGTTCTGTAGAATAGCGCACCCTTTTTTGTCTTCGCGGGAGGCCGACCAACGGACAGATTGGTCTCCTCAAACGGCCGCCATTTGAAATCCTTTTTGTATCCCCCACAGGTCACCTTACGGCGCTCGCACTGGTCGCATGACGGCTTTGTCTCGTCGCACTTCAGGCGCTTCGCCTTACAGGTAATGCAACCTGGGCGAAGCGGATAGATGGGTCAGCATTCTATTCTGCGGATTGTCTAGCTAGCACTAGCACCCAGCAGGGCAGTCAACTGCTCCTAGCCGAGTCCGTCTGTTAACCAAGCCAAATATCAACTGATCGTACCATTGCGACTCTTGGTCTGTTTGGGCTTTTGGGTCGACTGCTTCGCCTTTCGGGGCGAGGCAGGCTTCCCGGCCGGCGTATCGGGCGAGTCTAAAATCGTGGACGGTGATGGAATTTTGATTGTTTCCATACCAAGGCGTTCAGATCAATAGTTGGACCTCGCTGGATCGGGAGAAAGTGATGGATGGGAAATATCTAACTGCCAGTGGGCAAATCCAAGGTTGAAGGGAGATAAGAGCGGGGTGCATGACGCGAATGACACGAAGACGAAGATAGGGCCGGGCCAGTCTCCGCCTATGCATTACCGTTCCTTTGCCTTCGGCGAGATAAGGCCCATGCGGGGACGCCGATCTTGGAGTCGCTGAGGGGTACGGAGTAGTCCATTTCAATTCCAACGATGCGTTGGCGAGGAGTATATGTACCTCAAGAATACCGCAGTGTTGGTTCAACCAGGCCGTAAAGGAGCATGATCCAATCTGTGTATATTGAGGGTATCATTGATAGGCGGTAGGTATTCAGTAGCAGTTTGCATGCCGGATCGACGTGGCACTGGGTCTGATAGATGGAAGATGGAGGTGGTTGGTTGGTGTGGTTCATGCGGGGAAGGAAGTTCCAGGCACGAAGGGTACGTCAATACGATACGGTACAAATAGTAGTTACTGGTAATCACCACTATACAGTATCTTATGTACCATACCGTCTTGTATCGGGTTTGTAACTGCCGACCCGATCGCCCCTTTCACGGTGGGATTAGAGCTGATCCATCTGAAATCATGAAATACGGCCAGCGTACAGTGAAACATTCAACCAAGTTCTTCTAGAAGTTGACTTTATAACCTCCGCCTCACATAAGACATAATTTTCACCATCATAGTCATAATCCCCCGGTACTGTTCGATCCTGTCATCTACCTATACCCTAAGCTGAGCCACCTCGAGTCCCTCCATCTCCCATATTGCGCATATTATAAGCACTACGCCAATATCAATTTTGAGATTCAAACTCTGCGAAACCATCTAGAACATGGGGTCAGGTGCCCTCTTGATCAAGCTAACGGACCTACCGGCCGTGAACCGTGAGCCGTGAACGCCGGATATCTATCTCATCAGCACTGGCCTATCACGATGATCGTGGGGTAGGAAGGCTAGATCATGTATGGCCAGCATATCTTGGTACACATCAGATGCCCGCATGGAATACAGTTTTCCCCGCATTCTTCAAGATTGCGAGGCTGATCCGGGCGGGGGTTTGGCTCATCTCTGCCATTTCGTTTCACTATATCAGCGATCCATTGTCCGTAGACTTCTGTAAAAAGACCATGATCACTCAATTTCTTTTTTCCAGGTCATGGTAATTTTGTTTTCCCTCTCAACCCTTGGAAGAAGTGCATCCCTGTTCATAGTATATATGGTGCCGGGCGGCAGGTTGGCTCCGACTCCATTCCGTCACTTTCCGTGATGGCGGTCCGGCTAGACAAGCCCATGGAAATGGTCCGTCTTATAGAAAGAGCTGGTCAAAAGAGCCGAACTTGAAATTAATAATCAGGCTCCTGCGATAGTCATGGTAGGTTTGAGGATACTATACAATCCAGGTACCACCACTATTCGTGACTCGGACCATTAAGGAAGACGATAACCTTGGCCTATCTATGCCAGATGAATATTGCTCTCATCGTGAGCCCCAGCAGAGAATGTTATGAAGCAATTCTTATCAGCAATGGACCTCCCGAGGGCAACTATCAATACAAAAAGAAAGTTGATCGAAGGCATCTGGAGCTTTATGAACTTTTCCGGTCCACGCTAAGACGAACTTGTCTTGTGGATGCGAGCCTCGAGATGGGAATTCTTTCCTTCCGAAGATACTGGGCCTGTCTATTGATTAGTATCCTATCAAAAAGGGCACAGAGTTCCTCTGGTTGGTGCCAGTGTACAACTCAATATATCCACTAACCGTTTCGGGGAAAAGTATCCCGTGGGATCGAATTGACACTTCGCTGGCATTCAAGTTCAAGTTGTTAACTCAACCTGGCCTGCTCCGTACAGCTTCGAATAACTTGAACTTGAATTGTATCCAGAATAGTTCCCTCAAAATAGCAGCTTGGAGCTAGCATAACTTGAATTGAATTCACCTGAACAATTCGTCCCTACCTACCCTCATCTCTATATTGATCAGAGCTTATCTCTCTTTCCCCTCATCCAACCCCTCATCGCGTCGCATCGCCTCCCATTTCGCATCGCTGGGCCAGTGGAACTGTTAGATTCACCCCCGGCCTGCCTAAATGAGGCATGTAATCCAGCCTTCTACTCAACTCACGACACAGCAACCAGGAAGCAACTGCCTCTACTCAGACCTCAGCGCGGTGGCCAACATCCCCTCTTTCGGGAGGGGCTTGCGAATTTATCTGGAGCAAGATCATATAAATCAAGGAGCGAGCACGGGGCCAATTCCCTCAGAATAACAACCAGGAACAGTCACATTTACAAGATACAAAATGTCGGCATTTAAATACTACGCCAAGGCCCAGTCTACCTTCAAGCCGCCACTCATCGCGAATGAGAATGCCTTCCTCGGCGATATTAGCACCAGGTAAGCGGAAGGGGATAGTGTACTACATAGTATGCGGTATAGTGATGAGCAATGCTAACACCATCTATAGTCAGAAGGAAAACCCCGACAAGCCCATGTCCGCGGGCTTCTACCGATTAGAGAAGGGGACCCCATTGGTGTACACCTATACCTACGACGAGATGAAGATTATTCTGGAGGGCCAATTTGAAATTTCGGACGAGACGGGCCAGAAAGTGACAGCGACACCGGGCGATGTGTTTTACTTCCCCAAGGGAGTGACGATCACTTTTTCGACGGAGACGTATGGGTTAGCGTTCTTTGTGAGTCCGAATCCGAGTCTTTGCCGATCTAGGGCTATGGGTGGAGTCGAGCGAGTTGAGTGCTAACCGATCTCATAGACGGGCCAGCGAGCTGAGGGGCAGGTTTAGATGGCCAATCAAGGCTGGGGATGGCGTCGGCCACCTTGGTAGGTAAAGTCGACAGAGTCGAAGGATCCTACGAGTATGCGAAGATCCTTGGGATGATTTGATATTTGTTCGGGACTATCCCAATCGGGTAGTTTGCTTACTTGCTATCATCCACGGATCCATGGATAGGAACCAACTATACGAGATACAATAACAATAACATTATACAATATACTCCGTACAGCGCATGGCACACCCTTGCACTAAATCAATACAATAGGATTATCTCAATAATTGAATACTCGTACTGATCCTCGGAGTACAAACAGGGTCATCTCCAGTCATCTCCGAATCCCCTCAACCATGGCAAACACCTCTCCACCTCGACCCCTCCACTAGATCAGGAACAGGATATGACCTGCAGCGCTTACCTCCGAGTCCACCGGGGTGGATCAGGTTCAGCTCGCCTCGATAAACTCAACTTCCTGGCTGCACAGCCTTAGGATGACGTGGGGGGTTAGAGTTAGTTGCTCAGGCAACAGACAGACAGGGGAGGGAAGTGGGTGTAGGAGTGGATGTGGATGGAGCTGAATCGAGCTGAAGCAAGATCCGATCGAGTGGAGCTGGACCGATCCTGTTCTGTTGGATAAATGAAGACAGCTATGACTAGTGTGGGTGTGTACTCGTAGTGTACTCGTAGTGTGAAGTGGTGGTGGTCAAGGGTAAACTCCGCCCAAGTCCTGCCTGATCAAGGGGCTCCCCTCCTTCCTTCAACTTATCCTCTCCGAACTTCATCCTTCACTTTTCACCCTTCAACCTTCACTTCTCACATTATCCTACTCAGCCTCACACATACCCTATCATGGCTATCGATGTCGACGGTGGTCTCCGACTGCCCAATCCCCCGCCTCTCCTACACACTCGCTCCGGCAATGAATCCTTCGATCGCCCCTCCACCCCCGCCGGCAGTGGCTACATCAGTCCAACACAAACCCCTCAGGGAAGCCCTAGTAAATCTCGGGCACCCCCTGGCGCTCTCGATCTGCCCAATGTATTCGACAAGGCCTTGAAATTGACACCGACTTCTCCCTCCAAACCCACCCATAACCACTTCAATCATCCCATGTTTACCGATCGCGAACGCGAACGTCCGGACGACTTCAACGAGAGTGTCATCCACCAACGTCCTACGAGCCCAACCCGTCGCGCAAACAAGGAAAATACCCCTCCGACCACCCGCCTACAAAAAGAATTGGGATCAAACCCAACGCCCGCGGCCATTTCCCGACATGAGCCTTATCAGCAACAACGGGATGACACGACCAAGCGCCAGGTTCAACTGCGCGGGCTGACCCCGGAGGAGATGGAGAAGTTGAATCAGCCCAAGGTTAAGCGCTTGGCAAATGTCACCCAACTATGTACGTTGCACGAAAGATCGCTCCCTTCACAACACCCGGAACTGCCTGCTGATACTAATCCCCGCAGACTTCCTCGACCACTACTTCGATCTCCTCAGTTACGTCCACAACCGCCAAACCCGCCATACGCAATTCAAAGCCGCCTACCCCGAGCCCCCCACTACTCCCAATGACGAATACGAACCCGCCCTTTTGAAATACCTGGGTCGCGAGCGCGCACATCTTCGCAAGCGCCGCACCCGTCTCCGCCAAGGCGATTTCCAGATCCTGACGCAGGTCGGCCAGGGTGGTTATGGCCAGGTATACTTGGCGCAGAAGAAGGACACGCGCGAGGTGTGTGCCTTGAAGGTGATGAGCAAGAAGCTCCTATTCAAATTAGACGAAATCCGACACATTCTCACCGAGCGCGACATTCTGACCGCGGCAAAGAGTGAATGGCTCGTCAAGCTCTTGTACGCCTTCCAAGATGACACCCAAATCTACCTGGCGATGGAGTATGTTCCAGGTGGTGATTTCCGCACTCTGCTCAACAACACCGGCGTTCTCCATAACCGGCATGCGCGCTTCTACATCGCCGAGATGTTCAGTTGTATCGATGCGCTCCATATATTGGGATATATCCACCGTGATCTGAAGCCAGAGAACTTCCTGATCGACTCGACCGGCCATGTCAAGTTGACCGATTTCGGTCTGGCAGCTGGCATGTTGAGTCCCGGAAAGATTGAGTCGATGCGCGTGAAGCTAGAAGAAGTGGGCAATACCTCTGTCCCGTTCGGCCGACCCATGGAACAGCGAACTATGGCGGAGCGCCGCCAGGGGTACCGCACCCTGCGTGAGCGCGAGGTCAACTATGCCAAGTCTATCGTCGGTTCACCCGATTACATGGCGCCAGAGGTGCTCAAGGGCGAGCAATACGATTTTACTGTCGACTATTGGAGTCTGGGCTGTATGTTATTCGAGGCGCTTGCTGGGTATCCTCCATTCGCGGGTGCGACCGTCGACGAAACATGGCAAAACCTTAAGCGTTGGCAAAAGGTCCTTCGCAAGCCAGTATACGAGGATCCGAACTATTTCCTCTCCCGCCGGACGTGGGATCTCATTACGAAATTGGTCGCAGGCAAGGAGCAACGGTTCAAGAATATCAACGAGATTCACGCCCACGACTACTTCAGTGAGGTCGACTTCAACCGGCTGCGCGAGCAGCGGGCACCATTCGTACCAGAGTTGGACTCGGAGACGGATGCAGGCTACTTTGACGATTTCAGTAACGAGGCGGACATGGCCAAGTATAAGGAGGTCCATGATAAGCAGCGTGCACTCGAGGACATGGCCGACCGTGATGATAAGATGAATAAGCAATTATTTGTTGGATTTACCTTCCGGTATGTTTTTTAACCCCTAGGCCCAATCTGCTGGGCATTGAAGAGTCATTCACTAACAAACACCTTCTATCCAGCCACCGCAAACCCGCGGTCGACAGTACTGGTGGTCGCAGCTCACCACGCAAACCGATCGCGACGGATGGCAGCTTCGGAACTATCTTCTAGTAGCCGAATCAGTCAGACTTGTTTACTTTTAAGCCCCCTTCTGTTTCTTGTCATCTGATTCAAGCTGGCTTGGTCGATGCGTATGTGTTTAATGGCGCTTTTTACTTCTTTTCTCCTTGCATTGCTATTTATCTATCCTCCTGCGGCGGCATTGGACTCCACTGCGCTGCATTGTATTGTATTGTACCCGCAGAAGCAATGTGAAGATGAAGTCTATTCTATTCTACTCTACTATATTCAAGTTTTCGAGTTGGTCGCGGTCCGAGTCGCAGTCGCGAGGTCTATGCTGGAATTTAACATTGAGTGTATGATACATACATAAACATGACTGGTCTCAGTTACAGTAATCCTTCACAAAACACATAAGCAGTAGCCCATATCCAGGGGATCTCAACGATGCTCTGATTGCACTGCGCGCACCATATTGAGTCCCTTCAATTCAATCGCTCCACTCGGGCGCCATGACAGTCCAGCCGGAATCGCCCTTTAGCCACAGCACTAGAATGAAAGTAACCCACCTAGTTATCAGGAAGTTGTCTAACCATCTTCAAGATAGCAGACTCTTGATCACCAATAACAGCACGGCCATTAGTCCAATCAACGGTAATAGGCTTAACGAAGCTCCCAGAGGGATCCTCCTTGAACTTCTTCAACGCCTCCTCAGCAGTCTTCGCGCCGCGAATCAATTCGGAAATAGCGTAAGTCTCCTTGTTACCCAGACCGCCGGTCCCACTGGTCGGCGAGATATAATCCAGGATCGAGCGCAGCTGGTCAGTTGTTGGGTTGTCGGTTGTGACTTCCAATTCGAATTGGCCGCGTTGTTGCTTTGCGTGGGTGCTGTGGTCGCTGGCTTGGTCTTCGGTTGCGGAGGAGGCTGCAGCAGCTGAGGCTTGCTTGAGGATGTTTAGGGTTCGGGTTGAGGGGGCGAGGTTTGGGTTGTGGAAGAGGGTGATGGGGTCGAGGGTTTTGCTCTGGTGGGTGGTTAGCTTTGTTGGTGGGTGTGGTGGGAGGAGGACTTACAAAGCGAAACATTTTGATGGTTGGAGGGGATTGGTAGGTAGGTGGGGGAGTTCGAGTTGTAAATTGGAGGTGATTGAGGAGATGAGGAGATTAGGAGAGCGGAGCAGAGGGGGAAGAGGTGAAGTCGGAGTTGGAGAGTCGGGACAGCTAAGGGATGATGTCATGTGCCGGGATCCCGTTTGGGTTAGTCACATGAACAATACAAGTTTGAAGTTGAATTGTCGAGTCATCGTAAGTTACTAGTAGTAATTGTGGGTACTCTGGTCTGCTTGGCTGGGGTATAATGTTCGCATTTTCGAATCCAATAGAAGGGCGTTGATTATGAGTATTTACTATGGTCAAGTTATATGTCGACACTGCAAAGTCCATAGACTCGAGCATTGCACCAAACGCATTATTATGAGTGCGCTGGCGATTCTAGACGATAGATAATAAAGTCATGAGAATTCGAAATACGCAAACTAGTTATCTGGAAAGTATATACTAATACCACTGTCTAGAAGCTGTCATTGAACAGATCATGACAGAAAATTCTCGACATCCTCTTCGACTCAATCTCCAGGGCTCTGCTCACCTTGTCTCCAAAAATCCACTTTGGACTAGTACTTCTTGTTGCCTGAGCGCTGCTCATAATTTGCAACAGCAAGACCAGTTAATACGATCAAATCCCGTAGGCCACCTGCTTCAAACCCCTGTCCTTGCGGCATGGTATCCAGGAAAATAAACCCATCTTCATTCATAACCGCAACGGTGGGATTTTTCCGGATATCCCTCTTTGGACTCAGGCTCGCAGAACTGCGCGCGGTTCCCAAGCTCACCCGACAAATATGTGTATTCTTGTTCGTTGAAAATGGCAGCTCCGGCTTTGTCTCTCCTTCCCGCCAGATCCAACCGTGGTGACGGTACCATGAGATGCTAGTCGTACGGGTTTTATTCGACTCTCCAGATCCCTGAATATTCGACGACACCTTTTCCCACTCTCGGGCAAACTGGAAGTATTCTTGGAACTCTTCGGTGAATCGCCAGCGTTCGCCGTTGGCTAACCCGATACAGCCCCGATACTGGAAACAACATTTGCAGCAGAGCATTGGGGGAAGATCGACATCGACAGTACCGATAATGTCCTCTGAGCTGAAAGATAAGGTCTCGATATCTTCCTTTTTCGAGGATGCCGTGTCTTCTTCTTCCCATCTTGTGACTATTAAGTCATTTCGAGTCAACTTGGATGGGGCAGTGCCTGGTTGCGGGAGAGTGATTCCGAAAAAGGCGGGGCTCCAGACGTTGTACTTTGGATAATTTCCTTCTGTTTTCCAAGTGTCTGTTTGTGTTATCTGGGATTGCAGACTCGGCTCCGATGTGAAGAGAGAAGCGATTGTCTGGTTGAAGGTCGGAGGCTCGGGCCAGATATGGAGCATTTCTATGGATTTGGGTTGTGATGACTCTGAAGGTACTACCTTAGAGACCACGCTGGCGCTTTGAAAGTAATTTATTAGCAGTCTGGCTGCCTGGAGCGGCTGGGGCGATCTTACTCGGGTGTGGTATATCTCTTTTCCAAAGTCTCCATCTCGGGTATGATGGCAGCGGTGGTGTGGGAACAATATTGAAATGATGAAAAGGCTCAAATATCTTATAATAGGAAAAGGATTGGTATAAATTGTCAAGCAGTGGTGGAGAAATGGCAAGTTGATGTCGGGCTAACGGTCATATGGCTAGGTCTTCGTATATTGACTAGTGCTGAGGCCAGTGCGTAGGCCTCGGACGGCATCAGGCGGCAGCCACATCATCTCCATCACCATCAGCCCTACGTCTCTCTCTGTTTCTCTCTTTTTCAGATAGCTTGATATTATCAGTCTCGTCCCGTCTATGTGCTCTGTAATCACCCTGCTCGCTTTCCTCTATACTAATCTCTGCGGCCCCCGGTTGTAAGCAACTAGCATACCGAGCCTATGTATCTTTTATTTATACTCTTTCGATTCGTCCGTGGAAATTTTTGCAGAATTGTCTAATCAAGTTGAGACAAAACCAAAATCACGAAGTACCCTGAGATGCAATTATTGCGACCCTCAATACTCATCTGAATCAGATTCGACGGGCGCGGGCATTGGAACTGCACCAGCGTCTAACAGTATCTGCACAGTCTTGGTGTGTTGTCCTTCGGATCCCTCTTTCGCGGCTTGCAAGGCATTGGTATAGAACTCGCCCCGAGCATTGACATCGGCATGTGAATCTAGTAGCAATTGAACGACTTCGGCGTGTCCCCAATAAGCAGCAGCTTGTAGTGCGTTGTCAAAGTCCCTTCCGCCTTGGGCATTGATATCAGCATTGTGACTAAGAAGTAGCTGAACGGATTTAATATGTCCTGAGCAAGCAGCAGCTTGTAGTGCATTGCCATGCTTCCCACCTTGGGCATTAGGATCAGCATTAGCATCTAGTAGTAGTTGGACTACTTCAGCAGATCCCCGATAAGCAGCAGCTTGTAGTGCGTTGTCAAAGTCCCTTCCGCCTCGGGCATTGACATCAGCATGAGAATCTAGTAGCAATTGAACGATTTCAGCGTGTCCCCAATAAGCAGCAGCTTGCAGTGCGTTGTCAAAGTCCCTTCCGCCTCGGGCATTAGGATCAGCATTAGCATCTAGTAGCAATTGAACGACTTCAGTATGTCCCCAATAAGCGGCAGCTTGTAGTGCGCTGTCAAAGTCCCTTCCGCCTCGGGCATTGACATCGGCATGAGAGTGGAGTAGCAATTGAACGACTTCGGCATTTCCCCGATAAGCAGCAGCTTGCAGTGCGTTGTCAAAGTCCCTTCCGCCTCGGGCGTTGACATCAGCATGAGAGTCTAGTAGCAATTTAACGACTTCAGTATGTCCATAATAGGCGGCAGCTTGCAGTGCGTTGTCAAAGTCCCTTCCGCTTCGGGCATTGACATCGGCATAAGAATCTAGTAGCAATTGAACGACTTCAGTATGTCCATAATAAGCAGCAGCTTGCAGTGCATTGCCATACCGCCCACCTTGGGCATTGACATTCGCTCCCGCTTCGAGTAACATAGCCACCATCGCATGATGGCCATTTTCTGAAGCCGTGTGAAGCGCGCTTCCCTCATCGTGCGCCGCCTGATCGAAATTTACTCCCTCGTTTAGGAGCCATTCGACGAAATCAAGATTTCCATTTTCGGCCGCCTCAGTCAATGGTGATTTTCCAGATTTTGCGCTTTCTATTTCACAGTCGGCTCCATTTTGTCGCAGGATATTTGCCACTGCTATATGGCCGCCTCGAGCTGCGAAATGAAGCGCCGTATTTCCGTCGCAGTCTTTGGCCGCCAGAGCCTCACTATTTGAGGCCAGCCATTCTATGACATCGACTAGGTTGTATAATGCAGCCATGTGTGAGAGCTTGGTACTGAGCGATGGGAATATGAACGGGGATGGCAACTCTTCGACAAAGCAGAAATGGATGCTGAGCCATCTGTCGAACAGCCGCTGAAGGGTATCAATTTCATTGCGGAGCACGTCAATTCGAGATTCAGCACTCTTTTCCGCATGAATGAAGAGGTTCTTGGTGGCATATGCAAGAAACGGGTAGCTCTGAATCAATTTCTTTTTAGTCAGTTTTCGAGGCGTGTTTGCTGTGGCTAAGTAGACCAGACAAGACCTATAAAGAGTTGCATGGAATTGTGAGAAAGGTGCCATGTCATACTCAAGAGATGAGCTCTTATCGACTGACAAACGTAAAAGTTCCAACCCTTTGGTGGATAAAAAATCATTAACTGACTGGTGGACCACTTGAACTAGCTGCAAAGGCCCTTCAAATCCCCAGAGTGAGTCCTCAAAGTCCATCTCGCCAGAGACTACTTCGACCAGACCGCCAGAAAGAGCTTTGAGTTTTCGCTTCATGCGCTCGTCGCTATCGACAAATCCCTCAATCTTCTCCCACGTTTCTGTTGCGGGAGATATTTTGGCATTTTCCGCTACCAAGGCATACCGAATTTCGGTCAATGTCAAAGACCGCTCAGCAAAGCATATCCACTTAAATAACAGGAGCGACTGTCCACGATTCCTCTCATCTATCACATTGTTCAAAATGTATGTATACACGTCCTCTAGGTCAGCCGGGACCTTATTTAACCAGGAGCTGACATCATCCATTGAATCTCCTTCAAGAACTCGCTGTTGAAGAAGAGGCACCATGATATGAGCCCATTGGAAGACGCCATTTGCTCGCTCCGTCAGCTGCTTCATAAGTTCCTCTTTCATAACTTGAGTGATATCTTGTTCATCTTCCATATCAGCAAGAACGTCGTCGATGTACGTCGCGATGTCCCTCCGATTATGATCTTCGACGCAGATTTCCACAGCCTGGGGACTTGCTATGATAGGATAATGTCGGCACGATATACAGATCTGAACAGACACCTTCTCCTTTCCAGCACGAGTACTGAGTCGATGGAAATATCCTGCCAGCTGCTGGGCGGACTCAGCCCCTGCCTCATCCAGAGCATCCACAAAGACCCTGACTTGCTGTCGATTTGCCGATGTGAGGATAGCATCTGTCAGTAGCTTTTCCAGTGTTTTCTGTGGCCATTTGTGTTCATCGTTATGCCCAAACAGCCGACATCGTTTTTCATAAGCTTCGCGGACGGCACAGCGCACAGTATCGTCTGAGGCGTATATCTGGTTGAGCAAAGACCTGAACATACCAAGCGATGTTTTCTGTAGCTCAGCACCTCGAGCCGTGAAGAAAAAGTCGAGTTGAATGCCCCCACGTTGATCATTCCCCTGAAATTTCTCGAGTTTGTCATAGAGGAATGCCATCAAGGTCGATTTGCCTGCACCCGGCTTGCCTTTGACCCATAGTAAGCCATGACGACTGCTCATCCAGGTCTTGTACTCTTCCATTTCCAGGATCCATTCGCAGGTGTTGGCATGGCATTGCTCAATGTTGTCTCTCCGGTCTAACATTTGAGGAAATGCCAGAGATTTGAGAATCACTGTCAGGATAGTCAATGGTAGTCTCTCTTAATCGCACGGAGCTATAGATACGATTGTCTTTGTCTTGCTGTGAAGCTTCTAATTTACCTATTCAAAGACCAATAAGCCAACTGTCAACCAATATGGTGCGGCCAAGAAGGGCCTTTCTGAGACATACCGGGAGAGTTGAAGTTAATGGTACCGCCGTGGTTACTTCCCAGTTGCAGAGAGGAAAGAGCGTTTCCAAAGGACATTGACATGGAATCCATCGCTGATGAACGGTCTTTCCGGTGATACTGTCATGGGAAAGTGGAAGTCTTAGCCCCCGCATACCGTTGCAATACGATTTTCAGCTCTCAACCCCGCCATCAGGTGATCGCCAGCCGCTACTCACTTTGACACCAAATGGTCCTTTATTTTGAGAGCAGCGAGCCTCATGATGTAAATCCGCATTTTCAATCCAGGGAAAGCCTTGTGTGAAGGAATCATATTACGTGTTTAGTCTCCAATGCGCTTTCTCGTTCCCTGGTACTCGGGGACGGCACAAAACGAAAACGCGATCTATAACCGAAAGAAATTGGGATACTTTATCATTTCCAAACTTTCAGAACAACAGGTAGCTAGGCCATAGGTATTTCCTTCCTTTTTTAGGTATGAAGATGGTAATTAAATTTCAGGATTGAAGGGGCAATGCAAGTGGGCTCTTATTTTTTTTTCACCTGGGCACGCTTACGACGGTCTACCTAATCACACAAGAGGATGATTACCCTAATAATTTCCCGGGACAAAAGCCGACTGCCATACTAAACATAAACTATGAAGATCTACTCTCATCACAGTGAAACACAGGAGCAGAACTCTAAAGGTTAAAATGGAAGTTGTCTATTTTAGAGTTAAAGTAATGGGTCCGAAACATCAGAACCCTTTGGCGAAAGCTTAATGTATAATATTGTAAGAAAGAGGTCCAAGTCAGTAAAAGAGCATAGGCTTGACCTATGGGTGTTTACCACCACTTTCATTTTGACCGAACTGAGTCACTTACTATTTGGAATTGTAGCTCCTAGACTTTTCGGTTGGTAAGGGGGCTTCATTCATAAAAAAGGAAAAACTATCAGATAAACAAAATGGAATATTGTTGACTAAAGAAAGAAAATAAAGACTCTCTATGGCAACCTCGGAAACAAAAAGATTAGAACTGTGCCACTTTCTATAAGTAAGATAAGTATAGAGTCTTCCCTATTTTCAGCCCATCTCCACCCATTCTGACAGGCAGCACCCAGTAACACCGATAATAAACCGAGCAACTCACTCAATTATCCCCCAACGGCCGACTCAGAGAAAAGCGCTTAAACAATCACACGATTGGATTTCCCCACCTCGTGCCGGATCGCCCCTGTGTGCGATATTTCGAGGGCCGGCGCTTAGACACGGGAGAACATGTTCGTTTCGCCGCCCGATCCCACGTTCATGCATGCGTTGAACCCTGAAAAACAAAAGTGAAGTGACATAAATAGACCCCCATCCTCAACCCACATAAGTGATGTTATTTTTCGCGCCGCACTGTTTCAAATACTTTGGTACTGTTTTAGCAGCAATGCCCTTGATTGGGGGTACCGGCGATTTGAAGGTGGGGGAAGCCGCTTCGGCGCATCTTGACAGTCACGGCGCTAAAGTGAGGTCTCCATCGCGGTATACTTGAACAGATCTTTCCTTTCTATTTTGAAGATGCACTTTTCTATTTTCCAACTTTCCTCCACTTTCTTTATCTTTGAATTTTCGTTGTCTTCTTTTCTTTTCCTTCACGTTGCTATATACACACTTGGGCAAACATTTTCATTCGTTCATACCAACTTGTTGTTGAAGCTTTGAGCATGGCGTTGCATTTCAAATCTACCGACAATGATTACAGTCAAGTCTTCGTCATCTTGAGGGATTGGCTTCAAGCCGATTCCCCTGCATCTTCTGGAGAAATCGCGAACAAGATTGATGCTTACCATGCCAAGTCCTTCGAGGAAGAGAAGCAACTTCCGAAAGAAGAGAAGGAAGGCGTGGAGTTAGATCCTGATGGGTGCTATGGGCCATTGTGGGAGATATGGATAGCATTTATCGTGATTGTGGAACAAGTTCCACACAATCATACTGCCCAAGATAAATTGGTCGATGTTATAAAGGGACTGAAGGACTTGGCGGGTCGCAAGGTTGAGCTTGAAGGGGTATGTATGAACCTAGCCAAAATAAAAAGAAGAGAGGGTATAGCAAGGCGCGAGTATAACTGACAAATCCTTTGATCTCGTTTCCAGGCCGATTTAGATGTTTGGAAAGCACTGCCTATATTCGATAGTTGCATACGCGATTACTATCAACGTACGTTTGCGGACACTCGGTCCAAATTCCATTAATATTCCTTTGGATTATATTCTCAAAAATACTAATTTCCTCGATATTAAGCACATCTGAATACGGAAAAGTCCGTGTCACCCGAAGAGGCTCAAAAGTGGCGTAACGTAACATCATTCGTGGCACGCTGTTGGCAAACTGGCTTTTTCAACGCGTCCCATCAGGCGTTATACTTACTGCGCGCCACACTCGAGCAGCCAGTCAAGGACAATTCGGCCTTGGAGCAAATCCTTCCCATAGCATCAGAATGGGTTGTACATAGCTGTGCTGCGCTTCACGAATGTGTCCAGTCAGGAGACGGCGGGGAGGAAATTCAAGGGCAGAGTGCTGGCACACTCTACCAGGGGCCAGATAAGTTCTGTATCGAGAGATGGGGGTTCTGGAAAGGTCGGTTTGAAGAGGTTGCTGGCCAACTTCAGGGAGATATCAAGGAACTAGGCTTGCAATGTGCATCGGAGATGGGTCGCATCTCTAACTAGGAGTTTTTGTTTTGTATTTTGTATCTTGGTACTTTGTCTTCGCCATGTCATTTAGTCCCTGTCAATGAATCCGAAATCGATAAATATTATCAGAGGGCTCCAAGGAGGTCGAAGGACGGTGGATCACACATGCCGTAGCATGCAACCTGGAGCACACTAGCAAATCAGTACGGAGCAAAGATTCAAATGCAAACTACGAATAAGATAGGTATTATCAATGCAAACAAATGCTTCATATCACAAAGCGGCAAAGCCGCGCTCCCAATAGATCAGGCCTGAGAACCTGAGTGGTCTAGTAATACATCCAGCGTCAAAAGGTTAATCACGCAGAACCGTCTTCCTTTACTCTTCCTCCTCCGACTCATACGCAAACTCGTCTGGAACCGGCGCATCCTCGACGCCCTCCTCATCCTCGTCCACAGCGGTCAGGACACCGGCAGCGGCAGAAGCGCCACCAGCACCGGACAGACCGGATAGGGCTGCGCGCGCGTCAGCCCGTTGAGGGGTCTGGAGAGCTGCAGTTCCGATAGCCGCTTGCAGGCGGTCTTGGAGTGTTTCCGTTGGGTGAGCCGGTTGGCGGGTTTCCTTGCTGGCCTTGAGTTCAACAACTTCGCGGGGCTCGTCGGGTTGCTTGTCGAGAACAACGACAACACCACCGGTGGGCTAAAGTGAGTTAGTGAATATAATTTGCATGATGGGATGTTATTAGAACTTACCCTCTTGACCGGCTCGTACCGCGGGTCGGGGAATGTGAGGTACTTGAGTTGGGCGGGTAGTACGCGGGACATGTTGTCCAGCTCATAGCCAACCTTCTCCCGCTCCAACTTCTTCTTCTGCCCTTCACCAGTTCCCTTCTCTCCCTCCTTGCCTTCCTCTCCTTCGGCCTTGGGGGCCTCATCGGTCTCCATCTTCTCTGGTAGTTGGTCAGAAACCTTGGGAGTGGTCGGCGTTTGGTCGATGTCCATGCTCTCACGGCGGGCTTGCTTCTCTCGTCTTTGAGCACGGCGCTTGGCTTGAGCTGTTGTTGAAAGCACTGCGGTCTTGACCTTCTCCGGCGTCTCCTCTGTCTTCACTTGCTGCTCAGGTGGGTAGTCAAACAGGCTGGGGCGTGTGTTGCTGTGGAACTTGAACTCCGGAACCTCCAGCTTCTGGTCCACACCGATCACAGATGTGGGCGCAAAGCTGAGGGAAAGGAAGTGAGTGAGAGGGAACCAGTACCAGTACTGGACGAAGACGGCAGCACCAACGATACCGGGCATGTTCAGATTGCCAGTCTGGGTCTGCAGGCTGATGGTGCAGTTGCGACCACCGGCATCGATGATACCCAGAGCGACGGCACAGCCGAACTTGGCCATGGCATCCTCGTGGCGGTCACCAAGCATCTTCATCATGGCCTTGCGCAGGCTAGTGACACGGGGGTTCATCGCCTCATTCTGCTGGGCAAGAACCATGGCCAGGGCGATCAAAGCACCCTGTCGAACAAAGTCCGTTGAGTCCTTGAGCATAGGCTCCAGGAGATCGATAGCCTCGTCCAGACCGGTTCCGGCGCAGGAGATACCCAGGGCCATGGCGGCACCGTAACGGACGTGAGGGTTGTAGGATTCCGACAGCAACTCCACCATGCGAGGAACGCTCTGGTGCTTGCGGAACAGAATGAAACCCAAGCTAAGAACAGCAATGCGGCGAACATCATCGTTGACATCACTAACGGCAACGTGAAGAAGCTTGCGGACCGCCTTGTTGCTGCCACTGCCACAGTAGGCCAGGGCAATAGCCATGATACCACCGTAGCGGAGAGTTGGGTCAGGATCACCGAGAAGGCCGTTGATGAGCTCATCGGCAGCCTCTTGGCGTCCGTACATGATCAAGGCCATACCCATAGCCAGACCCCGCACAATCTTCTCGTGCTGAGTGTCGTGGGCGTACTGGATCATGTCTTCCAGCGCCTTCATGTTGCCAGTGCCCAACATGACAAGACCCATGGAAAGACCGACAGCCTCACCGTTCAGAGCAGAGTCCGTGTAAAGAACGTTGCGGAGATCTTCGTAGATACCCTCGTCACCGGTGGCCATACCAGCAACACCCAGGCCCAAAGCTCCACCATGCTGAACGACCTCTTCGGTAGCCTTCTTGAAGTGGTCGCGGATAAGGTCGACCGCCATGCCACCGTGGTTGGCGTAGATCAGACCGAAGGCGTACAAGGAACCACCCTGGCTGTAAACTGAGCCTGAGCCTCCTCCAACACCGGCGATGTGCTCCCGGGGAAGGTAGGGCTGCAAAAGCTTCTGGCCCTGGCTCAAGTTGCCACGGTGAATGACACCCAGAGCAGCAGTCGCTGTGAATTTGGACCAGTTGACAGCCTTGCCGAGCCACTCCAGGTTGTCACGGAAGAACTTGTCGTGAGTGGTTCCGGCGTGCATAAAAGCGTTGGACAGGGTGACGGCCGTATGGAAAATAGAATTGCGAGCCTCCAGGCTGTCTCGGATCTTATTCAAAATTGAGATGTCGGCCTTGTTGTTTCGGTAAAGGAACTCCAAGTTCAACTGAATGGTCTTTTTACCATCCAAGATAGCGAGAATACTCTTGAAGGCGGTTTGAGCATCGTCCAGGTCATCTCCCTGGCCACCCGACGGCCGAGACGAGCTGTCTTGGTCTTCGAGCAACGCATCAGACTCCTTGGGCTCTCCTTCCTCAGTCTTATCCTCGGTCTCGTCCTCTGGCACGAGCTCGGAAATTTCTTGGCGGACCTTTTGAAGGAACTCTTGAGTGCTGTTATCGTAGAGATCGAAGGAAATTTGGTAGGCCACGGCCAGAGATCGTGCATCGCCCTTCTCGACAAGTTGGCGAAGAATGACGGATGCCATCGAATGTTCGTTCAGGTAAACGACACACTTAGCAATCGAGAAGTAGTCGGGTGCCGGAATTTCGTTAAGGAGTTCGAGAATGAGTTTCAGAATCTGAAAAGTAGCTTGTCAGCGAATGCGAGTCAAAATATTCCCTTGGATGCAGACGTACCTCGCTGCGGAATTCCCGTTCCTGGACAATTCCCATACAGATATCCAAAACGTATTCCATCAGCTCCTCACTTCGGCGAGATTCACCTTGCTGCTTCTTCTCATCAGCGCTGGCTCGGAGGATGGCCATGCGAAGCACGTCCAAGCTCTTTGCCTCAATGGCGATACCGATAACTTGACGATAGCGCTTCTGGCGGAAGCACTCCTCGAACAATCGCTCGATAACAGTCTGAAGTTGGCCCTGAACACCACGCTTCAGAACCAGAGATGTCTCCTCATGTTGAACGCTTGTGTCGTCGCCACCGGGGTGGGCCGCGTCAATTCCGGGGACTTCCTGGCGTGAGAGAAGGGACTTGGAAGGCAGGGCAGATTTGGAGAATGGTGTGATGGGGGAGGTGAGGCTTGCTGATGTGCTGGTAGCGCCATCGCCGGACGCAGGAAACTGGGTGTTGAGGTTGGCGGCTTGGTCACCACCGCTGGGTCGTTGGGCGGCTGAGAGAGAGATGAAAGTATCGACGCATTTGGCTGTAGTGTGACGCACAGTGTCAGTTGATACGAGCATATGGATATGAATCTAATGGAAAGTCTTCTAACATACCGATAATTGTCTCCTCGTACTCGCCACCGTTGTCGAGCTGGAACAGCTTTCCTGCACCGAGGGCGAGGACCATACTCTCATTATATTCCTGCAGATGATAATATACCTTGGAGGCGACCAAAGCTGCTAGCCCGCGTTCGGGGAATGATTCATCTTCGTAAAGGGCCTCACTGGATGGACTGCATCAGCGGTGCCCGACGGAATAGGACATAGAGTAGACGGGGGGGAAAGACGCGCCTGCATCGACAGAACGATGCTGAGCTCTGATAGATGAGCGAACAGGATGGACTTACATCTCAGGAACGGCATTCACAACCTCTGTCCATAACAGGTCGATCTGAGAATCTAATGACTTCAAGGCGAAGACCTTGAGCTCTGGGTCGGGTTCCGAAAGAAAGCCGACCAGACCGGCGGCCGAAACGAGTCCGACCATCTTTATTGTGATAGACGACGTGCGTCAAGTAGATTGATGGGAAGCTGTCGAGCTTGATTGGTGATGTTGTTGGTGTGACGAAGCAACGTCAACGGGAAGGGAGCTTGGGGAACGAGCGAGCCCCGAGCAACGGCGAGTTTGGAGGGTGGGAAATCAAAAATCCCAGAGAATCGAAAGATAAGAGGTACAAACGCGAATTAGAAGAAGGCGAGACGAGATGGAAAGGACGGAGTGATACTGGGGAAGCTGGAAGCGGACAGAAGCTTCGCAGGCGCGAGCGAGTTCCAACGTCAGGAGCTGACTAGTCACGTGTAATGACGCTCCCGTTCTCCCGTTTCTCCCGTCAGCTGCAGGAGTCCCGAGACCTTCTGCCCTCCTGCAGATTATGCGCTTTGGTCATGGCCGATTTCCGTTAAATAGGGGGTCTTGCTTTCCAGGAACCAAGCAAGGGCTG
Organism: Penicillium pancosmium; assembly: GCA_031761475.1. Taxonomy (NCBI): domain Eukaryota; kingdom Fungi; phylum Ascomycota; class Eurotiomycetes; order Eurotiales; family Aspergillaceae; genus Penicillium; species Penicillium pancosmium. Next base: position 18,789 of record JAVMSB010000139.1, on the reverse strand, counting down.
CCACTTCACCATTTCAATCCATAATGTCCACGTTAATCCCGTTTCGCGACAAACGCCTACCACCCATGCCAGCAACAGCTACAGCTTCGATGTACCACCACAACCCCCTTCTCTATGTGGACCGCCAGTCTAAACACATTCAACGGAATCTGCAAACTTTGATTGATGCGCAAAGTGAAGGTCTGTTGGCTGGTTTGGCTCAACAGCAACCAGATGACACGTCTGATGGAAGCTTCACTCCTACCTCATCGAGAGTCGGTCGGTCTCGGTCACCTTCCACTATACCAGCTAGACAGCCGGTGCCCAAGAAGATCGGACTCAAGGCTGCTCGGCAAGGTATTTTCCAGTCCATCTATGACCTTCTAAAGCTACGAGAAGAGGAGCGGGAGATCCTATCTTCCCAGACAGACGAGAGAGATGATGCTCTTCATGAAATCCAGGGATTCACCACACGAAGGATTGGATTGGAAGAATCCATTTCCAACATTCATAACAATCGAGACAATCAACGAGCTAAACACCTACAAGAAGAGGCCCGAACCCTCGAAACTGACATTCACGAACTGGAAACCAGGCTGTATGAGATGAAAGCTCGACATCGGCATATCGTCGGCCAGATTTCCCATATTGAGAATTCCGTCGAGGCTAAACTATCCTCCTATACTGAATCCCTATCTATCCTCCAGAAAGATGTCCAAACTTATCTCCGCGATCCTCCCGTCCAACCTCTCTCGCAGCGCAATAATGGCCAAGCTACATTCTACACTCTGAACCCCAAACGTCGGACTCTTGAGATGGCTCAGGAGCACTGGAAGTCGGAGCAAGTGAACATCCGTGGGAGACGGGATGAGGTAGATGCGGAGATCATGGCTCTAGAGGAAGGCGGCGGGGTCTGGAAACAGGCCATCGCTGATATCTCCAATTTTGAGAAACATCTCCGAGCCAGCATGCGGCAATATATACAACTGGATACCGGCTCTCATGATGGAAGCGCTACGGAGTCCAAAGCAGATGTTGCTGCAGGTGTGGCCAGCGATTTGGATAGGGTCACGCAGGCGCTCGAGGCTCACCTAGAACTCTCCGAGAGCAAAGATTGGAAATTACTTGTTTGTTGCCTTTCAGCAGAATTGGAGGCTCTCCGATCAGCGCACGAACTACTTCTTCCAGCTTTTGGCCTGTCTGTTCCCGAGGAGAAAGGCAAGCAACCTTCGTCACCATCTCCAGACGCGGAATCGGCTAGCAAGTCTGTAGACACGCAAGAGGAGACCTCGGAGTATGAGAATGACCTCGAGCCTCCCGATGATCTCCTGAAAGATGCCGATCATGAAGCCAACCATACGGATGCCGCATCACGGTCTGAAGATGATGAACCGGATCCAGCTTGGTTACTGCCGGAGTCTTGATGCTCTTGGTCCTAATCTAGTATTCATAGACCATAGAACCATTTAGCGAGATACTTTCTAACCAAGACTTAAATATACAAACAATTTTCAAGTTCCTTTTCCAATTATTCAGCTAAGTGCATGATTTGTTGATAATACGAGTACTACTCGTAGTACTACTACTACTAAGATAGTGTGCCCAGGTGTTGCTGTGTTGGATTTCCAAGGTTGGAACGCGGGTGGATCTGCCCGCCTCTTCTTTCCTCCAACATCGACAACACGAACAACATCACCCCTCCACAGGGATGGTCATTCCCAGAGAATCGGAGTGAATTAAACAGAAAGCTCTATACGTAAATTGCGCAATGGATTTACCCGCCCCAACGTTCTCTTTCTCGATTCCCTCCATACACGATGAAATCAACCTGGAATGTCGAGTTTATCTACCCGACGAGCTCCAAAATATACAATCAACATCAACATCAACACCAGTGACATCACGATGGAAACCCCGAGGAGCCATTATCGCCCATCCTTACACCCGACTCGGCGGCTGCTACGATGACCCCGTAGTGAGCTTCGTCGGTGGCGAGCTTCTGCAGGCGGGCTATGTGGTGGGGACATTCAATTTCCGGTGCATCATCTCCTCTCCTCTATCTGACCTCATGATGGATGACCAACTAACGCCGATCACAGTGGCGCGGGGGGTTCTGAGGGGCACACCAGCTGGACTGCCAAGTCCGAACTGGAAGATTATGTCTCATTCTACGGATTTATGCTGGTATATCTTCAGCAGTTGAAAAATGCCCTCATTAGCGGCAACCTAGCCGGGCAGACTCCTGATTCTTCTGCGCTACCAGGAGAAAGCGACAGCGGCATCCAGCTCATTCTCGGAGGGTATTCGTTCGGGTCCCTTATTGCCTCTCATGCGCCGGACGTCGATGTCATACTGGAGTTATTGCAACCGTCCAGACCGGTCAACAACAAGATTTGCAGAGTCGCTAGGATGATTGCTGTATTATCCGCATCCACGCAGCACCTCTACCCATCCAATCCAGATGTCCTGGTAGGGCCAGATATAGATACGGATACAGGGACAGCTGACGACTCTCAGCTCCGCGCTTCACCACTCATCTCTAACTCCATTGCTTATCTGCTCGTGTCACCTCTCCTCCCACCCGTGAGTCACTTCCTGACGTGCTTTTCCACCCTATCACTGTACGTGGGGTGGGGAGTGGGCCCTGGAAGGTTAGTTCAAACCCGGCCCGACCACCAGCTGAGCAAGCACAGTAGCCTGGCGCTGTATGGGGATGGGGACACCTTCACCTCAGCCCCGAAATTGCAGCGGTGGTCAGCCGAGATCGCGCGCGTGCCGCAGAGTCGGTTCCAAAGCGGCGAAATCGGGGGCGCGGGGCATTTCTGGCGAGAAGATGGGGTGGAGGCGAGGGCGAGGAATCGCTTAAGGGAATGGTTGAGGCTGATCGGGTCGGACCAGGTCTGATTTGATTTGATCTGGGTTGATCCTACTACTAGGTTATGTCTGTGTGGCAACGTTGTTCTACGGGATATCATCTCTATACTCCTTACTGCCGCCCTGTGTGACCAGAGTCTGTTGTGTTGTACATACTAGTAGCACTCTCATAATAAATTGACTGCGCCAATGAGTGGAAGGGTAATCTTTAGCGCTCTTTCACATGCACCTGCATGTGAAGATGGAAAGAGACGCGATCATCAGCAGGGTTGGACTGACCAGATGATGCTGATGAGATCCACAAGGACAGGGGTTGCCTGCAGTAACTGGGACTGTCAGTGTGACTGAATTTAGAATCTCACACAATCTACCCCATACTCTTTTCGTACCCCAGAAAATTGAACATCTTCTAAGCCGTAAACCTGAAATCGAATCGAATCCACTTAAATCCGTCGGGCCGGGGTAAAAGGGCGAAGTTGGAGTTGGAAGGTCATCGGGCGGACAATCATTGGCCCCTCGTGACAGCCTGACCGACTCTTTTACTTTACTCTTTTACTCTTACACGGAGTACAACTTGAAGACTTCCCCTCATTCTTTCAACTTTTCCATCTACCTTTGCACGTCTTATAGAAAGACTTTGAAACTTGCAGTCGAAATCGACCCGCCTGGATGGCTTGCACCCGATGCACAGGCCTGCTATGACGGTGTTGGGCGACTCCACAATAGTCCATTCGCAATGCCACCAACTTGATCTCGAACACGACCACCTCTCCAATCGATCTACACCATATCGCTCGTTGCGTAAAGCCATCTCGATCCCTGCCGTCTCGTCGCTCGTCAAAGGTTCGTGGAATTGGGCAGGCGAGACCTTACACACCTATCGCGATGGCCTCTCCACGGAGCAGCGGAAACAGCGCGAGGAGATCGAAAACCGCAAACAACTCTTCTACTTGAAGATTAAGAATGTAAGTAACGCGTGTCACTACTCGGATTATCTCTTACCATCGGGTCCCCCGCGCGCATAGGCACAGGCCGATACTAACGCGATCGTCCGGTAGGCTGTCACGTACGAAGAATGGAGCGAATGCGCCAGCGAACTAGACGTACTGGAAAACAACAAGGCTTGGAAATACACACTGGAGTGCACGGAATACCACCCACAATTAGTCCATGAGCGATTAAGACAGCTGGAAGACGCGCGCATCAGTTGCGATGTGAGCCGCATGCTCTTCCTCGTCCGGACGGCGCTCAGCCGCGACCTGGGGAAGATGAGCAACGCCTCTCTTTATCGACATTCGCATATCGGGACCAAGGATCTCATCGATCGGTATATCAACGCGGCCCTCGATACGATAACAACATTGGTGGACCTCTCGGTACACGATCGCTGCGATGGCTTGGAACTGAAATACATCCTCGACCAACTGTTAGCGGCACGACAGGCATTCGGTCGAAGTGCCCTTCTCTTCTCCGGGGGTGCCACATTTGGCATGAATCATATCGGCGTCCTCAAGGCTCTATATGAGACCGGCCTTATCCCTCGCATTATTTCGGGTGCCTCAGCGGGGAGTATCGTGTGCGCGGTTTTTTGCACCCGGAAGGACGAAGAACTGGCTGGTCTGCTGGATACCTATGCGCATGGTAACTTTGCTGTTTTCAATGAGCATGGACAAGAGGAGAATATATTTCAAAAGACGGCGCGGTTCTTGAAATTCGGGTCCTTCTTGGATATCTCCCACCTGGCGAATACTATGCGTAACTGGCTCGGGGACATTACTTTCCAGGAGGCATATAACCGGACGAGACGGATTTTGAATATATGTGTCTCCAGTGCTGATATCTATGAGCTTCCGCGGTTGCTCAACTATATATCCGCGCCCAATGTGTTGATCTGGTCTGCAGTGTAAGTTGAACATGACATCTACCTTTGCTGGAAGAATCAAGAAAATACTAACCGTCAATTTACAGTGCGGTATCCTGCTCCGTGCCGCTCGTCTTCAGGCCCTTTACCCTAATGGCGAAGGATCCCTTAACAGGCGAGGCAGTGCCTTGGAATGACCTTCATAAGCAGTATATCGATGGATCTGTCGACGGCGACCTTCCAATGACGCGACTGTCTGAAATGTTTAATGTCAATCATTTCATCGTTTCACAGGTGAACCCTCATGTGGTCCCATTCCTACCGAAGGAAGATGGACCAGTTAGCGTAGCCGAACAGGCATCATCCCTTGTCCCTCGATGGATGAACACGATGACCCACCTCGCCAAAGACGAGATGCTTCATCGAATGACCGTCCTTTCCGAGTTAGGGGTATTCCCCAATTCAATGACCAAGTTCGCCTCCATCATGAATCAGAAATACAGCGGGGACATCAACATTTACCCCGAACTCATCTCATCGAACTTCCCTCGGATATTGGAGAACCCGACGACGGAGTTTATGCAGCAAGCTTGCCTGAGCGGGGAACGGGCAACATGGCCCAGATTAAGCCGTATCCGGAATGCAGTCGCCATCGAGCTTGCACTAGACAGAGCCATACAACAGATGCGGGCCCGCGTGGCTTTCAGTCCGGGACAAGTCGATTTCAGGCTGCAAGAGTCGACTCGTCACTCTTCCGACTTATCACTAGAGAATGGCAGCGCCGGACGGGGAAGCGTGCACAATCGAAGAAGAGGCTCGCATGGCCATGAGTTAGAAAGCAGAAGATCACGAAGACTGTCTCACAGCGATCCAGCGCAAGAACTGCGAAAAGCGCACAGCACGGTATCACTAGAGAACCCACCTTTCATGACATCGAACGATCAAATGTCCGTGCCAGTCCGGCCAAAGGCCCACCATCAGCGTCGATCTACAATCTCCGGGAGCGGAGCGCTGTTCGCGACTGGATCTGCTAGCGACGATGACGAGGAACAGCAGGCAAAGGAGGTTGAGCCACTCGACTTTTCATTCTCCATTGCACCTCCATTGTCCAAACATCGAGCTTCCTGGGACGCTTCTTGCTATAGCGAGGAGTTGAGTCATGGCCCACGGAGCCCAGCCCGATCCCGACGATCTTCATTCTCTTCTGGCAGGTCACAAAGGAGGTCCGGATCAGGCCAACGAGGTTCACCAAAACGAGTCTTTGCACCGTCGCCACGCGATATCTCCATGGCATTGTCTCCATCGTCGCGCCATCAACTAAGCATGACACCGAGCGTTAACCCTATCTCTCCTGACTTACTCACGCGCAAGCCGCGCTCATGATGGAGGGATGGAGTCGGGCACCGATAGAAGCATATACGAGCAGACGATATGCTCAATCCGCTCGGCTTATCGACCCATAATCTGACATGCATTCCAGCGCCCTCGGCTCCGATGTGGGCCCCAAATCCCCTAAGAAAGGATCCCTGCGAGAGACTGCCCTGCAGGATGCGCAGACTTCGATCCCAATATCGACATCCCGCGTCCTTGGCCATGGCCCAATCCATTCCAACACCGGAAGGAGATCCAACCAGAGATTGGCGCGATCGCACGCCCTCTTCCCAATCTGCTTTTGCACTTTCTTTTGTCTAGACCTGTCCCAGCCTGTTCCGGCTGGACTTTTTTTCGGGGTCCCTTTTCTTCCTTTGTCTTGTAAGGCGATAGATAGAGTCTCTTGGCGCCAGCCATAATCTATGAGTGACATGTGGCGGTCTCAAGAAGTGTATATATTGGAGACAATCCACAAATTGTGGTGTATTATGCATATACAGCAGTTGCAGGGTGATTCTACAGTTCCTAGATGGTGATTCCTTTTAAGATCGACAGCACTATTTCCAGTCAACAATACGATACGAATTCCGCCCTTGGCGTACCGTTCCTTCAAAGGTTGTTCCTGGAGCTAAACCGTTTTCCTCTATTGTCTCCGACTTGAGGGCCCCGGGGGAGGAGAGGCCGGGATTTACTACTACAGACTCGGAGTAGTACATGCTAGCTCGTCACTAAACCGTTCTGCCTTGTCCACCGTCTCCACGAGCGTGCCTGATGTGTGAGCAGCCAACGAGGTGCTTGGAGGTGGAGGTCGGCAAACCACGAGCGGGAATCATCGGCGGTGACGGTCGCAAAGAGTTTCTGGATTGCTGCACGCTGCTGCACACCGTCACTCCCTTGCCTAGAAGGGAATAGCAGGAGGGCGTACTCCGTACACGTTGTCTAAAATTCCGTACCTGCATGAAGTAGTTACAGAATTCCTGCCAATTGCTTTGTATCAAATGTCTGATTTGAGCTCGGCACCTCGCACGACCCTTCACCTTTCAACGAAGGATTTTGCAGACCTTCTTCAGCGCGACTCAGGGGACGGCGATCCTTAAGTCATGGGCTCCACATCTACCGCTAAACGCTGTCCTGGTGGGGTTGGACTGTTAGGGCCCGCCGTGTTCTTTGCCGGTTTAGTCTTGGGCTGACGACGCGTGGTGGGAACCCCATCCACGTTTGATACAGACTCGCGACATTCCAGACTCCCCCAGACAAAGACAACTTTCTGTTCTCTGCCATGACTAACGCCGAGAAGACAAGGGCCTGGAACCCTCCCAGCACAAAGGGTGAAACGTCTCTCCCGGTCAAGTCGGCGCCATGTTTCATCCTTCTTGAGCTGCCGAGCGAGCTGTTGAATGTATTGAGTCACGATTGATCTTCACAGTTCACTTCCAAGGTTGTCATGGATACGAATATGGGATGGGGCTTTGAACACGTCGGCGTACCCCGTTCGCATAAAAAGCCTTGGAGTACGGAGGATTTATGTTCCGTCGACATACGGAGTCCACGGGTATAGTACAATGTACATACAATGTAAGATGTACAATGTATCATTTTTGAGAGCCGCCTTCCCAGGGACACCCGTGGACATCCCCGATTCCAAATGCGTAGCCCCCGACGCGAAACGCAAAATACAAACTTTGGAGCCGACTTGGTCCACCTGCCGATCCATTGCAAGCTATTGGCCACGACGTTATCAATCAGTGCGATCGTCCTACTTTTTACCTGCCGCGCGCGACTCCCATGTCCACTTTTTCTGTGGGAGAACCCACAATTCTTTTCTGCCCTGATACATGAACCGTATCAGCCAGTGTGGCGAGTGTGGATTTCATGATGAAATATTTCCAGGAGCCGCCGGCAGCCAGCGAAGGAAGTCCAGAAACAAATTAGAGTTCTGATCATCCTGGTCACGCATGCAGGGATCTTGATACTCAAACTGATATTCCGGTTTTTTTTGTCCTTTTGGAAAATGGAAAATTTCGGGTTTGCCGATGCTTTAGGCTGAGATCTATGATACTCCAGCCTAATGAACATGCCAAATCAAAGCACTTCTTGGCCCGAAATTAAGCTCGCCGGCCTCATTCCTACTCTTGGCCGGACCCATCGGTCTTGGTGCTCTGGATAAAAATCCACATCTGGCAGGTACCTTGAACATCTGCTAGCAGGGCGCAATTTGATACGATCAGACCACCCCGGCATTCGAATTTAGATGGAACATGATCATCGCTCTACTTTCTATTCGAAAGAGCTACCCGTTCGAGCAGTGTAAGCGAATGTCGATACTTGCCCCGTCTCCACTGGTGCGGCACTTGCGGCTTTTTTTTGGGGGGGTGCTCAGCGGTTTCCATGGCAGAGGGTCGCTGTACGTATCAGACTTCGAAGCACCGGTGGGTAATGGACCAGCCCCAGAAAATGCATGGTCGAGTCCCTTTTGGTCCCTTGTCCCTGACAGGACCCTCAGGGATATGGCTCCACTATTTCTTTGGCGCCGTAGTTCTTTTCTGGTCAAGACCGCTGAGGACTTACCCCTTCTGGGTCCCTCTGGTCTAGAGATCGACGTCCCGCCTTCTCTGTCTCTCGTGCCATATGTTGGCCCAGCCTTCACAGAGGCGAATTGTTGAGCTCATTGCCCGATCACGGAGTCTCCATCATGTTTGAGGACCCAGCTGCCTAAACAGACTTGCGGGTCAATCTGTTCAGCCACCCTAGATATAGCCCTATAAAGGATATCCTCGATCCGCCTTGCTATCATTCTTGGGCTCCTCTCTCTCTCTCTCTCTCTCCTCTAACTTTATTATACCCAGTATCTACGTCGTTATCAAGTGTGATCACGACAACCTTCCGCTCTTTTGAACAAGTTCAACGACAAACCCTAATATCCAACCACAATGAAGTACACCGGTGTCGCCGCTATGGGCTTGATGGGCTGTGCCCTCGCCCTGCCTCAGGGTCCTCCTCCTCCTCCGGCCTCTGGCCTGCCTGCCCCATCGGGACCTTTCCCATCAGGACCTTTCCCATCGGGCCCTACCCCTACCGGCTTCCCGACTCCCTCTAGCAGCCTCGAGGCCCGTCAATTCGGCTTCCCTACCGGCGCGCCCTCTGGCACTCCCTCCGGTACCCCTTCCGGTACCCCCTCTGGTACCCCCTCCGGCTTCCCCGTTCCTACCGGTTTCCCAACTGGCTTCCCTGGCTTCCCTGGCGAGAAGCGTCAGTTTGGTGAGCCCTCCGGCTTCCCTACCAGCTTCCCTACCAGCTTCCCTACCAGCTTCCCTACTCCCTCGGGCCCCATTCCTACCGGCTTCCCGACTCCTTCTGGCCCGCCTCCCGGCATTGAGGCCCGTCAGTTCGGCCTCCCCTCTGATCTCCCCATTCCTTCCGGCTTCCCTAGCTTCTCTCTGCCCTCTGGAATTCCCACCGGTCTTCCCTTCGGCAAGCGCCAGTTCGGTGAGCCCTCCGGCTTCCCTACCAGCTTCCCTACCCCCTCGGGACCTCCCCCTAGCGGATTCCCTACTCCCTCTGGAACTCCCTCCAGTGGATTCCCTACCGGAGTCCCTCCCTTCCCCACTCCCCGCGTATAAATAATTGCACATATCTGGTATCTGTGCATACGCCGGACGGAGATTGCGGAAATGGACGCGGGAACTGCAGCTGAACGCGTTTTATGAGAAGGATCTATAGATGGCAATTGTTGTACAGTTTTGATTATCTGGTCTAGACTACTACCACCTTGAAAGATGAAGGTTTTTTTTTTGGGTTTAGATCAGATCGTCCTTGTTTTTGTCTCATTTATTCTTATGTATGACATACGGGCTACGGGTATAGATGGATTGGATGTTTGATTGAAATGCTCAATGACAGCCGCCAGTACACGTGGGCCTCATCGTTTTTGTTGACTTATCTTCAATACATTCTTTCTGCTACGGCAACTCACTACTACTTGATTCTTTGTAATGGGATTATTCTTATCGTCACTACTCCATGTATCCTCAGAAATTGGGAAATCATACGTACAACACGTCAGAGATCGTCGGGGAGTTGGTAGGTGAACTTATTAATTTAGATGAACAGAATGGCTGGAAATTGCCCCACTGGGCACCTTCCAGGAAGCATCCATGGAATAAAACCATCTTTTTTGAAAAGTGGCGAAAATGGTCCACCAGTGCTTGTTCTGGACAGCCCCAAAATTGGGCGGCTGGGGAAAAGACTGCCCTGCAGATCGCCGTTTCAGATCCAAACCCTATATTGATGCAAGAATCTCGCAATATAAGCCTTATCTTAACTCAACATCAGATGGACCTGTCTATCGGCGGTATTTCCTTATAAGCTCATAGTTTCTACATGTCATTTCTTGGAGACTTTCGTCATTTCGCTTATCACTGCGACCATGAAAATCAGACCATCTTAGTGGTAAAGGGCTTATGTTCCAGATAAATTCCATGGTTTCGTATCGGAGAGTCATGTACTTCGTAGTATGTTGATGCATGTCGTAATACTATGTTTCCACATTGTTATCGGACAGCGAAATAAAGGTTTAATCAAGTTAGCGCGTGGGCAGCGCTAACACAGACATGATATGCCCGTTCGAAATAGATGTGCTCGATGAATCGGTATGGTGTGAGTCACTGTAGAAGCAGAAGGACTGGGGCGCTAAACGAGGGAAATGCCCGTTCGTTTTGGCCGACCCTCTCGATAGTTAGGCAGCAACTTGTACATGAACTGTTTATCCTTGAATTTTCCAAGCTAATTTTATCAAATCTATCTATATTCAAAGCCCGAACCGCAATTCATAGTCATCAGGGTTGCCCCTGCAAGCTATGATACCATCTGGCCGGACGAGAACAGCGCCATTATCACCTACTGGGAACAATTCTTTCCAAGCTCCTTCTGAGACTTTCCAGCCACTTGAACTATCAATAAGTTCGAGTCGATACGGTATATGTAAATCTTTCAGAAAATTCCACTTCACGGGAGAATTTGCTAGAAGCAAGAAATGCTGCGGCTGGAGCAAGTCTCGACTAGAGATGGTGATGTTCCCCCGCTGCAACCAAAGATGAGGAAGGTGATGACCAGGGATGGTTGAAAGATGGTAGTGGATGTTGTCGAATTCACCATCTTCACGAATCTGGCCGCCATGCCTTGATGACCTTCCTTCATTTTTGGTATCGACGGAAGGATAGAACCAGCCCATTTCAGTTCCGAGAGCACAGAATTCGTCATCGAGAACTTTCTGAGCACCCTGGACATCCAGCTGCTTCTTTTTATAGTCAGGATGTTCCTTATTGAAAGAAGCTTCCATAGCGGATTGATTTTCTTCGGTTGATCGATATGGAGACACACCAATCGCTCGGTCCATTGCATCCCCATGGCTTCGCAGGTTGAACAGACTAGAATAGGCGACGCCTTTAGCGATTGGCCGTCGCTCTCCTTCGTAAGTATCAAGGAGCGAATTCGGTTCTTTCCAAACTCCACGCAGCGTGAACGCAAGCTTCCAGATCAAATTGAAAGCATCCTGAACTCCAGTATTCATACCCAGAGCTCCCCAGGGCGGAATCCTATGGGCCGCATCCCCAATTAAGAAGACTTTTCCTCCTTTGCTGCGGAAGTGCTCCGTCACAATGCTACCAACGTACCAGTGACTGACGCTGCGAAGCTCGATATCGAGGTCGGGGAGTTCAAGCGTCTTCCGGATTCGACTGACCATCGCATGAGTATCGAACCTTTGCGGGTCATCTGGTAGCATTGCGCATCCAAAATACCATTCTTCAGTGTCGGGGTCCGATGGGAATGGACCGAGAGGGTATAGATACCCCGATTTGATGCTACCTCCGAGCGACGGATTGATAAACCAGCTGATGAAGGCGTTGGGGTTGGGATGAATGGCGGAAAGAGGGGCATGGAAATGAGCCGAGACCATGTCAAAGATGTCTTTCTCTCCTTCCCATGCGATACCCAGCTGATCGGCCATCATGCGGCCTCCATCAGCACCGAGAACATAGTCCGCCTCCCAATCTTCGCGGGTGCCATCGTTGCTTTGTACTGTCACAACAACTTTGTCCGAGGTTTCAGTGACAGAAATAACATCAGTGGAATGTTTCAGTCCATTTGGATTCAGCTCTTGTGCCCGGTTGAGCAATATCGGCTCTAGGCGAATCTGCGGGAGAATCCTGTAAGAACAAGGACTAGCCTCCTCATATCGAGCTCGGTATTCCCCTCCTCCCCACGCATTGCGACAGTGAATTTCCCGCCCGTGAGAGCCTAGACTAGTGTACCACGCCGTGCGACTAACGGTTTCCGGGGGTGCACTTTGGCGCATCACTTCGTCTTCCACGCCAATATGGCGGAAGATTTCCATCGTTCTCTGATTCAACCCACATGCTTTTGGATGTATCGATGTTCCAGGGTGACGCTCGAAGAGTACATTTGGAATTTCCTGAAGCGAGAGGAGAATCGAGGAGATGAGCCCCACGGGACCTCCGCCAACTATGATGACTGGGGGCATGATGTAACTGAGTGGCTTGGCTGAACGCCTGTCATAGGCATCGGCCCCTGATAGACAGGGACAAAATATTGACTACGATTGAAATTCTAGAGCTGAGACGCAATGTAGCAGACCTGGTAAAGTTGATCTTCATCATGATGCCTGCCCCTCGTTTCCCCATCTCTCCATTTCTCTCCATCTCTCTCGGCGTGGAACGCGTATCAGCCCCGCTTCACCCCAGCTAGCCCTTTTGTAGCGATGCTACTCCGTAGAGCGTGGTAGAAAACTGTATGTCTTCTCAATTTGAACCATGACAAATTGGAGGACAATAAACCTTTCATCTAACTCCGTCGGCCGAAGCTTTCAGTCTAGACTGAACACAGAATAATTTAGCAGTCTCCAGGGAGCTGTCAAAGCTGAATTTGCTAAAAATATCCTTAATTAGCCTGCATAATGTAGGGTTGCAACGTAAAGCGGGGTGATTAATGTCAACTAAGATTCTATTCTGGGGGTCAGATCCCAAATTGATGCAGCTAATTGCTGCTAATTAAGGAACAAGTCCCTTGTCATCCCGCCGATCGCCCCGCTCCGCTGCATCCGTCCCGGCGGCAATGCACACCAGGGCTTGATGTATTGGTGGACTGGCTAGTATCCAGCTGCGATGCACCGCGACATGCATTCGGACTTATGCTTCATCAGCTACGCGGCGAGTAGTGCACCGGACCTCGTTGATGAACAAGCTTTATATCAGAGCGCCTTTCAAAGCCCAGACAATTTTTGTCAGGCCAGTTTCTCTTTCTCTTGACTAGTTTCAGAGGAAGTCAGATGCTCATCCTTTGACTTTCTTGTGTTTCTTGTTGATTACGCCTTTGTCTGTTTGCTTTTGGTCTTTCCAGCTCAACTATCTTGCTGCATTTACTGGCTCGCCACCTCTCCACTATCTTGGACATCCTTGCCCACCAAGATCCTGGTGTGCCCAATCCGAGTGTGCACCTCGCCCTCTGTTGGCTTGAACTGTCCCTTACATGCAGTCATTCGTGCAGTCGAGAACGTGAAGGTCTAGGGTCGGGTAAGAAGGGCTTTTGTTGATCTCTCGACGTCGGTGGCTTCCCGGGCGTTCGTCACCCCTGGTAGTTCGCGAGATCTGAAAGATATTTGGTCGAGCTCCTCCCTCTCTTGTCTTTTCGAATACACTTCATCTATAATAGAGTGCACGGATGTTATCTGCTGCCTCAAAAGAAAAGCCACTGCATATAATCAGAGACTCATTGCCTTCTCATCGTCCAGAATGAGCAGTGCCGTCACAAAGCCCCTCGCAATCTTCCGCAAACCGGAGAATCCCAAGCCTCTTCACACTCGATGGGGTGACGTGGCCATTTCTGTTCCCACCGATGGCTCATGGAACCAATACGATAATCCCCATCGGCCAGCCAAGGGGCGCCAACTATACGGACCGGGCTTTATCCCAGATATCTCCCCATCTGATCAAACCCGAAACCCATTGAAAGATGAGGATACAGAGGATCAAAGGGAAGAAGTCTCCTCTGAGAGACCTTCTGTCTCTAGGCGAAGCTCACTATCTCTGGGAGCATTGCGACCTGGTCGACTTTCCGTGCGCTTGGCATCTCGCCCGAAGCAACTAGAGGGAGAAAGCGCGTCCGAAAGAGAAAGTCGAGATGATCAAAAGCGACGAGACTTTGCCTACAAGCCAATCCGCAGAGATTATACTGCCGAGGTCACCGATCAACCGGGGCATACCAGTACTCGCTTCCGGTACATCCCCACGAACGGCACGTACCTCGAGGACATCCCATCGCCTCGAAGTCAATCAGCACAATCTTTTCACAGTCCTCGCGAACGACGGGACTCTTTCTCAGATCCCTTCGATGCAGCAGACCGTGGTCGCAAATGCATTATAAGCAAGGAGCCTTCTGAGCAATGGCCCTCAAATGTGGAGGATGATCGCCGCAGCCAACGGTCTAGTATTGGAGGTAGCTCTGACGGCTCTGGCTCCCGGCTGAGTTTTGGACTGCCTCCCAGAAGACGGACCTCGCCGTTCGTGGCAGCCGATCGAAAAAGATCTTCTTTATTGAAGCCAATGACTATGGCTATGGTCCCTGACCCTGAGGATCTTTATGAATAATAATGTCTCAGAAAATATATGAAGATCGAAGAAATCCGACTCTCTATTTATTTGTTTGATTTTGTTTGGGTTTTTATCATGGCGTGGGAGTACAGAATGTCGGCATTAATAGGCGTTTGGTTAGCTTTTCATTATATTTCGGCTTCACCGAGGAATTATTCAACATCCAGACTCGAATTGAACTCTTCGAGAACATTCACTTGTAAAAAGATAGTACAATTAGCTTTATGCGCGAGTTAGAATGGACCGTATTTCACTATATGCTCACATTAATTGCTCCCAAAGCTGACGTCAATCTTATCGAATTTCCATGATTGAGCCATAAATGAGCATTTTATCTCGTGGCATCCATTGGTGGGTGCAATATCCCTCTAGAAATCTTTGTAAGTCTCAGTAAAATGGAATGCCTCGAACGAGAGTTAGGTACAGTGGCTAGATGGTCACCATGACGGCAGAACGGAATTTGCCTCATAGCATCAGAGGGCTATCTCTGCGACACCTCTCATCACTTTTGAACAGTCTACTTGTCGAAAAAAAATTCATTCCCGGAAGCTAAATAAATCTTTATCTCGCTAAATGCTGTCATGGCGAATGCTGTGGTCCAACTTCGATGCGGAGTGAAGGTAACTCTGTCCTCCCAGTGATAGGAAAGAAATCATCGACCGTGCTGAAGCTCTTTGTAATAGAATGACGATTGGGGAAAGAAAGGAAAGGATTCGGTGGTCGCTCAATTGTGGTCTAAAACGCCGGGCTCGGGGCAAATTGATGAATCTCAAACATACTCCGAGGTCAACTCGTTCCTGCGCCATCATACATAGTAATTGGTTCTAATATGACTCTAGATGTGGATGGGAACATATCCATCCAATCCAAATTATCTCCTCTCGAGTGGCGAACAGCTTGGGGATTACTTGAAAAAGAATCCTCAGCTGGTGGGAAAATCAGTCCTGGATCGATTCGGACCGGAAATTCCATTTCTACCCAAGGTACGAAGGCCTATAACCCCAAGCATGTAACGCATCCAACTGAAAAGTCAGATCCTATCCTTCGGCAAAGCATTGCCGCTCCAAATCCACCCGGACTTGACACTCGCCGCAAAGCTTCACGCAGAAGACCCGAAGAAGTACGGCGATACCAACCACAAGCCCGAGATTGCTATTGCATTGTCCAAATTTGAGCTGTTCGCAGGCTGGAAACCACTCAAAGAAATTCAAACACTATTCAAACTTAACCCGCTGGAGAAGTTCGTTCCACCAGGAGAATTCAATGACGAGACGCTTCGACAGGTCTGCATGAAACTACTCAGTGCTTCCCCAAGCACCGTGGCAACAACCATTCAGGAACTACAAGCAATCCCCGAGGCCCACTTCGGACCAGATCCATACGTACCAGGTCTCTTAGACCGACTCAGCAAGCAATACACCGAATGCGACAATGGCAACCTTGTCGCAGCTCTACTCATGAATTATCTGACCCTAGGACCTGGCGATTCAGTCTTCGTCCCAGCCGACAGCATTCATGCATACCTAGAAGGTGATATCGTGGAATGCATGGCCCGATCAGACAATGTTATCAATACAGGTTTCTGCCCAGCTACGGATCGCGACAGCGTCGAGCTTTTCGGACGAGCTCTCTCATTCATCCCACATGACGCCCAGGGCGCCCTCCTGCCGCGGAAAAAGAGCGACAAGGGAATGTTCGGAAAAACGGACGTCTACGAACCCCCGATCAGCGAATTTGCGGTCTTGTGCACCTGTCTCGGGACGGGTGAGAAGGAGACGCACAAGGCCATTCTTGGCCCTAGTTTGATGATCGTTACGAAAGGCTGCGGGACCATGAAGATCCCTGGGAACCAAAACGTCGAATTGAAGGAGGGATTTGTTTTTTTCGTTGGGCAAGGTGTTGCGTTGGACTTTGGCACCGACAAGGGACTGGCGGTCTACCGCGCATACGCGGAGTAAACCAACGGAGCATGCGAAGTATGTAGACCAAAAATTATGGAAGAATTTCAAAAGGGTCCACATCAATTGATTAGTTGCCGCTGTCTAGACCCTTTGAATTTGGGAGTGGAGCTTCAAGTTGGTCATGTTGCAGACAAAGTTGCGTGCTGCTTTGCTTTCCTTTCTGTATACCTGCATTTCGCTCGAATCATCGTGGGACACACGGCGCAGCAATAGCAAGGGCTGACCCCACCGGAGTATAAACCGGGAAGGATGGCAGTTGGTGTTAGATTGTAGTACCGGTGCTGATTCGACTGATTCACGAGGCGCTTACTACTGGACCAGTGAGAAGCGCCGTTAAGTGTTGGTTGATTGTGGTTGGTCGACATGCAGGAGATGCTTCCTGCAGCGGTACGCGATGCACAGCGGGGTCGGACTCGGTGTGAAAACAAGGCCTAATCGAGGCTAATGCTGGCTAATTATGGGCCTTTTTGATCTATCTATAGTCCGTAAATTACTATCTTTAATTTCGTTTCTGAAATTGGATTTAGACATCTCACTTGAAACCAGTTCCTTTGTGGCAGCTAAAGCTTCGCGCGCGGACAGCCTCGTATAAACATATAAGCATATAAGCATATAAGCATATAAGCATATAGCATATATTAATCCCACAATGACCGTACCCTGAGGAAGCTTCTCTTCTCTTTCCACAGATCACCAGGGCTGGCCCACGGTTGGGAACGTAGGCTGGTACTTGTTTGGTGTGCACTATCCCTGCATCGGCTTCATTTCAATTTCGCATTGTCATTAGTTTGCTCTAGATCGGGACATGAGCCTTAGCTCGACACTCATCACACGAGCTACCCTGGATTGCCCCGGTGCCCCCCTTCCCCTCCCCAATTCAATTGCTTGGTGCTTTTCATTGGGTCATTGCCGGTAGTTGGAATTCTCGCCAGTAGGTACCCGGCATCGCTTCACCACTTGAAGGAAGGTGATAATGCACGCTAACATTTTACATCCCGAACTAGTGACGGGCCTGCTGTACCTTTTCTCTAAAAAGGAGCGAGCCAAAAGAAAGAACCAACAGGCGGAGCGCGCCGCAGAGGTCCAGGTTCCCCCTGCATATAGCCGAAGAAACAACTATCATGATCATCCACGATCGGCTCATCCCCGGCCACTCTCGTCGTTTGCCCCAGACTATCGCCAGTCGCAGTATTTGCCGCGAGCCTCGATGGATCAGCCCTCCCTGCCAACGTACGATCCGTCCAAGTATCAACCAATAAGACCCATCTCAACCCCGAGCGCCGATCCATACACATCCTATACTACATCTACTAGTAGGGGCCAACCGTCTCGTCTTAGCAATGTTCATTACAACGATGGCCGCTCATCAATCACAATCCAACGAACGGCCGATCAGTCTGGGTACTCCACTTCGACTTCACGACGGCAGTCTGCCATGCCCTTTCCGGCCCATGTCTCTGAATCGCGGTCCCGATCAGGAGAAGGCAGAGAACGAAGCGCTTCCGAGCCTATGCCACAGGAAGGCATACGGGGACCCCGCCGGGCGAAGCCGGTGCTGTCGCGACTTATCACGAATTTTGGTTAAATTAAGTGATAGAGTGATAGAGTGATAGGGTGATAGGGTGATAGGGTGATGGGAATATGAGACTATGAGATGATGGTATGATGGGATAATGAGGGAGGGACAGGGGTATATTCCTTTGGCGAACTCTGCTTCTTCCAAGGTTTTCTTCATTTTTACGACTGTCATGAGCAAGAAGGAGTTGGGCGTTAATCCCTGGCAAGGGACCATTATGATTCTCATTAGGATTTATGTTGACAAAACTCAACACAGAAATAAATGTTTATTCCAAATAGTTTGTATCAAGGAAAGAAAAGAAGAAAAAAGTCCGCTCCTCCAGAAGGATTGCATCTTTTAGCCTGGCGCTTGTCCACTGAGCTGCTCCGTGCACGAGCCGAGCAATCTAAAGTGAAACCTCGACTCCACGAGAGCTTCGTCCGTCAAATCATAACACAGAATCTCCACTACTCCCACCGTCGATCCCCGCAATGCGAAAGATCGAGACTGCCCCCCCCC